>CAUYUJ010004069.1:477415-490066 GCA_963575745.1 Prorocentrum cordatum | reverse complement strand
TGTCATCGTTCCTGCCTCTAGAGGAGGCCGCGGGCGAGGCCGTGCGGAGGCTCTGGGAGGACGCGGAGGCGCTGGACGTTCTGGAGCTGTGGAGGACGGTCTCCGTCGAGATGGTGTCTCCGTCGAGATGGTGTTCTCGAGCTTCGAGCTGGAGCTCCTCCCTGGCCCCGACAGGCACACGGAGAGGGCCATCACGGCCACGCTCCTGGGCGGCAGGCTGGCCACGGACATCGAGAGCGGCACGGACCACAGGCGCCTCCCCAGCGCGAGGTGGAGCCTGGCGGTGGAGGCCGAGGGCATGTGGGCGGCGGACGGCGATCTCAGGATCGTCGACTTCGGGGCCGTGAGGCTGGGCGAGCCGCCTGCCGTGGCGCTGAGCGTGAGGAACCGGCTGGAGCCGGAGCGCACCGTGGTGAGCGTGTCGCTGGCGTCGCAGCCCTTGGAGGTTCGGATCTCGCGCACGCTGTTGCCCCGCCTTCAGCGGTTTGCCGCGGCGGTCAGCGAGGAGGGCCACGCGAGATGCGTCATCGAGCACGTGCTGCTCCCCCCGCTGCAGCGGTTTGGCCTGGCGGTCAACGAGGAGCTCTCCCGCCTCGACCTCGCCGACGAGCGGAGGGCTCCCCATCCGCTTCGCCGTGGGCGCTCGGGATCCTCCAGCGTGGGCGACGAGGAGCACGTTGCGGGAGAAGACGGCGTCTTATCGATCGGCGAGCAGTGGCTACAGAGCGACAGGGGCAAGGAGGTCTTGGCCGGCGCACAGGCCAGGATCCCAGATGCTCTCGAGTTGCATGTGGCCTTGAGCGGCCCCCGGCTGCGGCTCCCCGTCCCTGGCAACCGCGGCTTGTGGGTGTCGTCGGGGAGCATGCTCATCAGGACGCCCAGGGCGTGCACGATGGAGGCAGTCGAGCTTACACTCACGCTCTCCGACATGAACCTAGCGGCTACTGATCACATGGGGTTGCGGCATGACGTGGTGGCGCCATTCGAGTTGCAGGCCACGCTCCAGACCAAAGCCGACGCCGTGGAGATTGGTGGCACGCTGGACGGGCTCCAGCTCAAGGCCTCTCCAGAGATTGTCCAGATCCTCGCCCTCGCCCCACAATCTGCACTGGCCGCGCTCAGAGGTAGTGGAGTCGAGGTGCCATGTGGTGTCCAGGTGGCGCCCAAGCAGCCCGTTCTGCCGACGGCGCCTACCACGCTGTTTGAGGGCGGTGCGGAGTCCGAGCCCGGCAGCGAGCTACTGGCTGCACGCTGGGGGATCAGAGAGGGCTCCAGGTTGGCGGCGGTCAGGAAGCGCGCCCAGGAAGCACTGCGGGCGGCCGCGCACGAGCAGCGCGCGCTGGTGGTGCAGAAGATTCGGACGCTGCATGTGAACTTCCGGCTGGGGCCGTCGGTCGTGTTGTTCGAGGACGCGTTGAACCCAGTGATTCGGCTGCATGTGGCTTCTGACGCTCTCGAGGTCGCCGTGAACACCGAGAGCCTGGACATCAAGGCCACGCTCATGCTCCAGGTGGGTATGGATGTGTTCAGTGTGCGGGTCGGCAGGTTCGAGCCTCTGGTCGAGCCGTTCACGATCACGTGCCAGGCCGCGCGCGCTGCCGAGGAGGGGCAGAGCGTCAAGGTGTTTGGCCACCGGCCCCTCATGCTCAACGCAACCCCCACGGCAATCAAGCAGCTGGCCTGGTACGTGCCACACCTGGTGTCAATGCTGAGCCCCTCGCTCGACGACACGGAGGTCAGCACAGCCCCCCGATTCCGGGTCCTCAATCTCACGGGCAGGTGCGTCGCACTGGGCTTCCCGGGCGCGGCGCAGAGAGAGAGCGTGCGCATCGACCCGCACACTGGCGAGTGGCGGTCGATGGACCGCTGGGTGTTCCCGGAGCGGTGCGAACAGGTCGAGCTCGACAGCGGCCCCAGGCTGAGCCTGACGAGGATCGGGTCCGTGTGGCGGTCGGGCCCCGACGACGACGCCTTCCTCTGGCAGCTGCTCCGTCCGCGGGCCGACTACGCGCTGCTGCTGGTGTCGCCGCAGTGCCTGCTGCTCAACGCGACGTCCCTGCCGCTGCGGGTGCGAACGGCCCGCGGCAGCGCCCCGCTGCCATGCACCCACTGCTCGGGGGCCGCGCTGCTGCTCGGGTCCCGGCCGCTGCTGGCCCCGGGGGCGCCAGAGGGGCGCATGCCCGCGGCGTCGCGGGAGCCCCTCGTGGAGCCCGGGGAGGTGGTGGGCCTGCCCTTCAGGGCAACGGCGGCTTCTCCAGGTGGAGCTGGCTCCTTCGCCCAGGCCCTCCAGTCGCAGGTCGAGGTGTCGCTGCGCGGCGGCGAGTGGGTGGCCATCGACAGGTTGGGCGTCGCGGACAGGCTTGTCCCTGTCCAGAGCGGCCAGTCGTCGTTGCTGGTGGCTTGCAGCGTGTCTCTGTCAGCCCCGCCAGCTCTGGTGCCCTGCTGTTGGCTGCGCATCTTGCCGGCGCTGACCTTGGTTTCGGTGCTGCCTTGCGCGATGGAAGTGGAGTATCGGCTCGCGTCCGAGGCAGAGGCAGCGGCCAGGCGAGTGGAAGTGCCCGCTCTGGGCAGGACTGCAGTGTACGATGTCGCTTGCCCCGGGCAGGTCGCCCTGCGCGTGCGGCTGCTGGGGCGGTTGTGGTCGCACCGGTGGGCCTTGGTCGGCGTCACTGCGGAGGCGGGCCAACGGGAGCACGACGCAGAGGCGGAGCTGAAGGGGGAGGCGGGCGCGGTCCTGACGGTGGCCGCGTGGGCAGACGCCCAGATTGTGGTGCACAGCCCGTGCTGGCTCGTCGACCGGACTGGTTGGGGATTGACGGTGCAGCGGGGGGCACAGCTGCCGACATTCGAGGGCATCACGCTGTGCGCCGAGCACATGTAAGGGAACGAAGAATGGCATAAACATAATAACTCCGAGGTCCGCGCGGACTTCTTGGATCGGCGCTGGGGCCCCCTGGCGGCGCCTCCGGCGCCGCCCCTGGCGCGCTCCGCGCGCCAGTGAGGGGGGTCCAGCGCGGATCCGACAGATCCGCGCGGACCTCCGAGCTTCTATGCGTATGTCATGTTTCGTTCCCCCAACATGGACAAGTACGCGCTCGCGGTCGCCCAGGCAGCCGGCCCGCCCTTCTCGCTGCCCAGCTCTCACGGGCGGGCCTCGCTGCCGGACGGCCGCGCCGTCTGCGTGCGCTCGTTGGCGCTGCCCTCGAGCGAGCTGCTGGGCTGCCCGACCAGGTGCCTGGAGCTGGTGCCGTGGCTGGTGCTGCACAACGCCGCGAGCCACGAGGCCTAAGTCGGGCATGCCCCTCTAGAGGAAGAATACTCAAAAATAGTATGGGGACGATTTTGTTTACTATGTTTGATAATTTGGGGGATTATTTGACTATTTTTCTTTGTTTTGTCGTCCAAATCCGCCTGTAGGGGAACATGCCCGATCTAACTGAGGCACAGTTTCGGGCCGAGCTCTTGGGAGGCACCCCCGCCTCGGTGCTCGCTGGGGCGTCGGCGGCCCTTGGCTTTGCGGCGGACCTGCTCTACGTGCGCGTCGCGCTGGAGGACGGCTGGACCGCATGGTCGGCCGCGCTGCCCCTGGAGCACGACCTCCCGCGGGCCATCCCCCTGCTCCTGGGCGGCGCGAGCTGGACCCTGGAGACCCGCCCGGACCGCGGCATGCTCTGCGTGTTGCTGCGGCAGGGCAGCAACTACACCCTGGCGAACCGCCTCGCGGAGCCGTGCCGCGTGCGCGTGCGCGGCGCCGAGTGGGCGACGGTGCTGCCCGGGAGAGAGCGGCAGCTGGGCTGGCTGGATCCCTTGGGCACGGATGCAGACCGCGCCGTGGAGGTCTCGCTGCGGCAGGGCGCGGCGACCCAGTTCAGGCCCAACAAGAAGGCTGGAGGCTGCGCGGGCGGGGAGGCGAGCATCAAGAGCGTGCAGAACGGCGTGCGCACTCGCATCGAGGTGCAGCACGGCGCGGACCCTGCCGTGGTCGCGTCGGCACTGCGGCTGGAGCTGCTGCTGCCCAAGCTCGGCGTCTCGCTCGTCGGCGAGCACGGCGGGGGAGCCTCCGAGCTCCTGTATTTTGAGCTCGAGCTCCTGCGCGTGCGCCTGGACGTGCGAGACGGCGTGGACCGGCAGCTGTTCGACCTCGCGATCTCGGACATGCAGCTGGACTTCCACGGCGCGCAGGGAGCGAGACATCCCCTGAGATCCGGCACTGCAGCAAAGAGTACGGCCGCGCGACACGCCACCACCGGAGCCCTTTCTGCGGCACTGCTCGAGCCAGATCGATCTGGGATGGCCCCAGGGCCCGAAAAAGTGGGCGAAAACGCCCCGTGGGAGATACGGTAGGTCCGTGTCGTGTCGACCGGCGGCGACCCCGCCAGCGGCGTTCAACGTTGAACGCCGCGGGCGACCCAGAATCGTTCGATGTGGAACGATTTGGACGTTTCGGAAATTACCGATCGTTCAAGGTTGAACGATACCCGCGGCGTCAGAAACCAATGCCGAAGTCGGCACAACGCGAACCTGTCGTACCTCTGCGGCGCCTGGATCTCGGGGTCGGCAGTGGATGCGCCGGCCGCCTCCCGGGGGCAGCACGGTCGCGCTCGGCAACCGGGGCGCCGCCTCGAGCTCGATGCGGCCAGTCCTGCGGGTCGTGGCGGACAGGCGGGGCACCTCCTCGCAGGAGCTGCACCTCCACGCGCTACGCGTCGAGCTGGAGGAGCTGGAGCTGACGGTCGACGACTGCGTCTTCGCGTGCGCCAGCGGCTTCCTGCAAGACACCGGCCTCCGGAGAACAGAAGCCCAGATCTCCAGCGATATGTCGTTTCCAAGCCCGCCGTGCTTCCTCAATTTCAGCCTTTGGGGCCCAGCATCGGGCCTGTGAACATCAAAAGCGCATCCCGGACGACAAGTTACCCCTCGGGAAGCGGTCGGGACCTCTGGGGTCGCGCGTTCAAAAATGCAATTGTCGGATGTTTGAGAAGCGACGGAAATCTACATTTTCGGAGCTCCGCTCGATCCCCCCCCCTCCCTGGCGCGCGGAGCACGCCAGGGGCGGCGCCAGAGGCGCCGCCTGGGGGCTCCAGCGCCGATCCAAGAAGTCCGCTCGGAGCTCCACAAGTTGTTGTCTGCAGTCGAGGTTGATTAGGAGGTCGACCCTGCCAGATCAAGGGTGCCCTTGTGTCCTGTGCTTTGCGACCCATACCTTCACATTCCTGTGACCGTGTGGCCCTCCTCCTCCTCCTCCTCCTCCTTCTCCTCTTCCGTTGCCATTTTGGCTCAAGTGGGAGCAGGTCCCATTTGTGCGGGCAGCTCTTCTTGAAGGAGCGTTCCCGAGTGTCGTGCTTGGGCGGACACCAATTCGACCCATGACTGCTGCTGCCCCTGCTTCGTTCGTCTCTGGGGGTTGCTGTCATGTCCGATGGGGAGGAGTTCCAGCGACAGGTCCGTGCTCGCGGATCTGAGGTGGGTGCTGACTCGTCCTTGCATGCTATTCTGGCGCGCATGGAGCGCAACAAGGCCACGAATGAAGATCTCTCGGGTTTGCAGGCGACTGTGCAGAAGTGTGAAGATAACGTTTCCATCATCACCGCCCGCTTCAACACACTCAAGTCCCAGGTGCAGTCAGGTCTGAATACAGCCCAAGAAGCTGCTCTTTTCGCTCGTGTTGAAGCAAAAGTTCTTGTTGCCCAGGTCTCTTCGGACACCGCCAGCACGAGTTCGTCTCCGTCCTCGGTCGCTTCACACTCGCGTTGGAAGTCTCGTTCAGCTACTCCCTCGCCACCCACAGGCTCGTTCACGGGATCGGGAAGTCTCGAGAAGGATGCAGACCCCACCAAGATTTGGATCGGCGGCTTCCCCAAACCGATGCTCGCGCGTGTGATGTTTAAGTATATGAATGAAGCTGTCGTTCCTCATCTCCCCTCGCACATCATGGCCCCCAAGGAGGTGATCGCGCACAACCTCAAGAAAACGTTTGCTGTTCGCTTCGAGACCGACACAGACGCCAAGGCGTTTCTCGAGTATGTCAAAGTCAACGGTCTGAAGTTCACTTCGCCTCCAGGTGTCCTTTCGCGTCGTGCCCGTCGATATGCCACCGCTGATGTCCGCCGCCGCAACAGCATCTTCGGGAGGGCATGGCAGGCCGCGTCGCAGCACTTCAACGGTAAGGGGATCGGACAAGGGACTTCTCTCGGAGCCAACGGTCATAAAGGCATCTTGTTTTCACCAAAAACGAGGAGGTCACGGTTTTGTGTTCGCTTGTGGAGAACCCCGACATCTCAGCCAACATTAATCCCGAGTTTTCCGTTTTCCAGTCCCAGGACGGGAATCGGGACCAGGTCTCGGCCATCGTGAAAGGAGTTGTTGAATAGGGGTTTGCCTCGTCTCATACGTCCGCCCGAGGCCCCCGGACCGCTTGGGTGCTCTTCGCCAGCCGTACGAAGTACGCAACGTGCGAAGCGGCGGCGGTCATTGTCAGTTACTCCTCTTCTAGTTCCAGCTCTTCCTCTATTTCCAGCTCTTCCTAGATGTCCAGCTCCTCTTTTTCTATGTCCAGCTCTTCCTCTTATTATTATTATTCTTCTTCTTCCAGTTCGTCTCCCTCTATTTCTCCCAGTTCGCTCCCTGTTGGCCGTTTTGCTCTTCCGTTCTATATTGCCTCCGACTTCTCGATCACCACCTGGAGTGCACGGTCCCTCTTCGGTGGATTATCGACTCAGCATACTAAACTTAAACGAAAGGTCAATACTTGTCTCGGCTTTGTCAGCATCCTGATGTCGTCTTCATGCAGGAGTCTCATGGTTCTCAACATGAGTTTTACTTTTTTGGCAAGGAGTGCAAGGGTGCGATTGGGAGGGGGACGTTCTTTGACGAATGAGCTGCAGGCGGTGGCACATGTTTTCTTCACCCGCGTCTGCGGGAGCAGTTCTCTTCTATCTTGTCTTCTGTGCTCGTGCCTGGGCGCATTCATACGACCACCTTACATGGGCCGCGGGGAAGCATGCCCGTTTGCAACATGCAGATTGATCCTGGGGCAGTGTTCTCCAACAAAAAGTTGAGCTTCGCCTTATCCGCAACCATCTCGGGCCTGATGTTTGTTCTGCTTTCCTGCGTGGCGATTTCAACTTTCATGCGGAGGGCGAAGGCTCTTATTCTGCCGACGGGAGAGTTCGTTTCGGCAGCTCCAGCCGCGGCATATACTGCAACACCATATTTTCGGACTCGTGCGAGGTTGAACAGCACTACTTCACCCATCGTGTGATGGATGTGAGTGGTCCTAGGCCGGCTATCGCCTCACTTGCACGGCTGGATGGCATCTACACCAACCTCCCCAGCAACGCCCTCCTCGATTTCAAGCCGAACAGTCTGCTGACTTGGGCAGCGCGAGGAGAGCGGCCTCTATCTGACCATGCTTCTGTCGCTTTGCGGTTGAACGCCACGCGGTCCGGCGGTTTTCGGGTTCCCTCTCGGGCCCCCAGGCGCCCTCAGTACGTCCCGATCCTCGAGGACCTCATGGCCAACGCTGGCCCGATGGACCCCGATCCTGCTCTTGCCCTGATTGAGGCAAAAGATGCGATTAAGGAGGCTGCGAAACGCGCCGTTGAATACTCGCGCTCTGGCGGGCCACTGTCCACCGAGGAGAAGGCGCACTGGGCTCTGGCAGCCCTTCGTTGCGCTCGTCAAGGACAACGCCTTTTTCTTCTCCTTTTTCTTCAGCGGTCTCTGGGTGCCTTTCCCGAATTGGGCCGCGTTATACGTGGGCAGTCTGGCGCTTGGTTGGATCCCCCAGGCTTTCGCCAATTCCTGGGCCGCCTTTAAACTGAACAGATACATCGTGGGCCCCAGGGGAATGAGGAGTCCGAACGCCCCACTGTTCAAAAATTATCCCAGAGCGACCCTACCTAGGAGTTGGAGCCCCTAGGAGAGCAATATTGGTAGTAACGGTAAACGCCGTCCTCCTCCTTCTCCTCATCGTCGCAGTTGTAGCAGTAGCAGTAGTAGTAGTGTTATGCTATGTTACGCTATCCTGCGCTATGCTATGCTATGCTGGGCTATGCTATGCTATGATAGGCTATGATATGACATTATATGCTGCGCTATGCTATGCTGTGCTATGGTATGGTATGCTATGCTATGCTGCGCTGTGATATGATATGCGATGGTATATTATGATATGATGTGATGTGCTGTGCTATGCAATGTTATGCTGCGCTGTGCTATGCTAAGCAATGCTATGTTATGCTATGCGATGCAATGCTATGGTATGTTATGCGATGCTATGCAGAGCTATGCTATGCTGTGCTATGCTATGCTATGCTATGATTGGCGATGTTATGCGATGCTATGCTGTGCTCATGCTGCGCTGCTCTATGCTGCGCGAAGCTAAGCTAAGCTAAACGAAGCTAAGGTATGTTAAGCTAAGCTAAGCTAGGCTAGGCGAAGCTAAGCTAAGCTAAACTAAGTTAAGCTAAGCCATGCTAAGCTAAGCTAAGCCAAGCTAAGCTCAGCTAAGCTAAGCTAAGCTAAGATGAGCTAGGCTACGCTTAGCTAAGCTAGGTTAGGCAAATCAAAGCTAAGCTAAGATGAGATAAGCTAAGCTAAGCTAAGCTGAGCCAAGCTAAGCTTAGCTAAGCTAAGCTGAGCTAAGCTAAGCTGGGTGAACCCAGGGGGCGGGGACTGGGGGAACCGCGGGGCGGGGACTGGGGGAACCGCCCGGGGCGCTTTCCACTGCCCGGCCCCTTTAAGCTAGAGAGTAAGAACCCTTCTAGGCAGAGCCTAGGTAGGGAACAAGCCGAGTCCGAACGCCCCACTGTTCAAAAACAAGCCGCACGTCTTATCTTAGTGCCTGGGGGGCGAGGAAGAGGAGGAGCACGCTCTCTTGCACCTCTGACCCGATTGGTCAACGAGTTTCTGATCCGCGCGAGGCGGCCCGCCCGCAGGCCCAGCATCGGGGCGACGCGCGCGCCCGGGCCGCGGGCCTCGGCGCGAGGAGAGAGAGGAGCCACTGCCACTCATCCAGCAGGTGCCCCCCCCTGATGTTCTGGGAGCCTGGGTTTGAGAAGTCCTGCGGGTCCGCGAAACATGCCCACGATTCCGGCCCAGGTCCCGATGGGATGCCACATTAGTGCGTGGTCTCGGGGCGGCACCTGCCCGCGGTCGGCTGCCAGTCAACTTTCACCACGGTGCAGCTGTCTTTCGTCCCAGAGGCGAGCGCGCGGTCGACGCCTTTGACGCTGTCTTCCGCGCCCCCGACCAGACCAGGCCGACCACCCTTGGCCATTCGGGCAACAAGCTTACCAGCCGAGCCGTTAATCAACCTGCGGCACGGGCATTGCAAGAATGTTGCATCGACTTCCAGCGCGGTTTTATTCTCGGGCGAAAGTGTATTAACAATGTCGTTGCGTTGGAACTCAGGGCTCTTTGAATGGTTGTTTTCAAGACGGAACCCAAACTGCAGGATACGCGACGTTCGATATCATCATTGCCTTCACGACCCTTCTTCATAACATGATTATGTGTATCTTACGGGCCATGTGTTTTCCTGCCAAAATGCGCCGAGTTGCTGCTGCGCTTTATTCCAACGTTTGGGTTTCTGTTTTCTGCTGTGGTCCGCAGGAAGCTGGTCGGCGGGTGAAACTTGGAATCAAACAGAAGCGCCCGCGTTCCTCTTCCCTCTTCGCGCTGCGCATCGACCCCGTCCTTCGGATGTTGGGCGCGAGGCTTACACGCACTCCGTCAGCGCTCTGGGCCTGTGCTGACGATGTCGGGCTTGTTGCGCAAGATCTCTTTCAAGCGCTGGCGCGTGCCCTTCCTGTTTTTGAATGTGCTGCGCAAAATGGGGACTAATTCTCAACGAATCTAAGTGTGTCAGCGTGCCTATTGTCGACCTCCCTCAATCGGACTATACTCGCCTCCTTCGGAATGCGGGTCTCCCGTCGTCGTTCATTGTCGCGAAGTGCGCCAAGTATCTCGGGATTCGTCTCGGTCGAAGTGGCCATGACAAGTCGCGGGTCGCTCCTGCTCGCAAGTGTATCGCTCGTGGTCACGACATCAGAGCGCTGGTGTTGGTCTCATCAAAAGTGTCGCCCTCTCCAGCCAGAACGTTTTCAGCTGTCTCGCGTACGTCACGCAGTTCTTTTCTCCTCCTCAGCTCGTCTATGATACTGTCTATGCAGCGGGGCATGTGGGCCGATGAACTCACTCAACCCTGTTATGCTTGAGAATGTGTGCTCTACGGGGCTGCCGTGCCAGATCCGCCGGTTGGACTTGGTGTCGGGGGCCACCCTGCACCGTTTTTGCTTGCAATTCGATTGGGTTACGCCATGGCCGCCAGTGACGAGTGCAAAATTCTTTGGGACAG
Source organism: Prorocentrum cordatum (assembly GCA_963575745.1). NCBI lineage: Eukaryota > Dinophyceae > Prorocentrales > Prorocentraceae > Prorocentrum > Prorocentrum cordatum. Next base: position 479,706 of record CAUYUJ010004069.1, on the reverse strand, counting down.
AGATCCCTTGTGGCTTCAGAGCTCCCTGCACGTGCTGAGTTCCAACTTCGACCAGTTGTGCGCGACCCCTCAGGCCCCGACCGTTGGCACCCACAGGATTCAAGCTGTTACTGAGCGCTGGCTCCGAAAAGTTGCTCCTGAAGGCTACCGCGTTCCTCTCTTGTGTCGCATGAAGAAGTTGGGAGTGTCTTCGAGGTGTTGTGATCTTGACCTGGCTCTGATGGCGCTTCGTAAACTTGAACATACTGTGCCCGCATGTCTTTAGTCTCCGTTTTGAAAACGTTTTCGAACGGCTGGTGTTGTTCGGCCCGCTTCCGTGGCCCCACTGGCCCGTGTGTTTTCTGTGGTGAGCCTGGGGCCGACTGCTTTTTACATCATCGTAGTTGTTCTTCTGTTGTAGATAGTGCCCAGGTTTCCGTCTCCTTTCCCCCGTTTTTCCTCGCCCTGTCTAGTTCCCAGAAGGCGTCCGTTTTCCTTTGGGCCGCCTCGTCGTTAAATGAACTGGTTCTCTGTGCGATCTTCTTTGGCCTTGCCTCTCAGAGCTACCATGACCTGCGCTTCGCGCGTCTTCTTCAGCCCCAGAGCGGGGTTCGGCGGCTGAAGGATAGAATGAGGGCTCGCCTCAGACAGTTGAAGCGACGCAGTGCCAGTCTTGCGCCCTTTATCGGGTAGTCTGGTTTGGTTAGAGCTGCAGCACGAGGACAGGACTTTCCATCTTCTCGCTGCTGTTGCTGCTGGCCCGCCTCGCCCCCTCTTGGACGCGTGCCCTCCTCCTCCTCCTCCTTCTCCTCCTCCTTCTCCTCCTCCTCCTCCTCCTCCTCCTCCTCCTCCTCCTCCTCCCCCTCCTCCTCCTCCTCCTCGTCCACCTCCTCCCCCTCCCTCGGAAGGGTCCTATGCCCTTCCGCGTGCCCCTCTGCAGTCAAGCTCGACCGTCTGCATTTTTGTGCTCGTCCTCTCGAGGCCTGGTGTCCGGCGGCGGCCAGAGCTCGGCGGCCGAGGGCGACGTGGCCAAGGTTCGGGTACGGGATCGACTACAGAATTGATGTACCCCTAAATTGGCTTGAGTTGGCGAGGAGGTACTCTTCGGGATCCCCCTTTCATGCATGGGGGAGAGGGGGACAAAGAGAGAGAGAGAGAGAGCGGGAGAGAGAGAGAGGGAGAGGGGGAGAATTGACGTCCGCGTCGAATTCATGAAACAAAGACGTAGAGCGTTCGCAGAAGTAGTACGAACAGCATACGTCGTCTTCTTGAGCCGATTCCGAAACAACAAGTGATGCAATTCGATGTTGTAGTCGATGCCCTACTCGAAAGGTCCTGCGCGGCGCGGGCACGTCGCTGCTCGACGCATCGTGGGCCGTGCCGGCCCCGCGGCAGGCGCTGCAGGTGGACGAGGTGCGGGTCTCGGCCGTGCGGGTCCACCTGTGGTGCAAGGTGCGGCTGGAGGCGCTCGTGTTCATGTCGAGGAAGAGAACGTGCAATCATACGTGAGGCGTTCCAGGATGGGCCTTGCCTTCGAGGGTCGACGGAGTTGCCATCTCTTCCTCGGCGGAAGGTCGGCGGAAGTAGAGCGAGGCCGCCTCCGCCAGCGGAAGTCGGCGGAAGCTCGGCAGAAGGCTGGCGGAAGCCAGCAGGAGTGAAACAAGTTGCCTCGTCAAGAGATGACAGCATTTTGGGGTTCAGCGTTTCCGGACTCCGCCACGCAGCTGAGCTCTCGGAGATCCGCGCGGAATTTGTTGGGATCGGCGACGGAATCCCCTCGCGGCGCTTCCCGCGCCGCCCTTGGCGCGCTCCGCGCGCGCCAGGGGGGGTCCAGCGTTGGTCCGAGAGATCCGCGCGGAGCTCCGCAAGGTCATGGTCAGGCAGTGTTTCTTCCTCGACTCGTCCCGAAGTGGGTGCGCGTCCTGCTCACCACCTTCACGTTCTCCAAGAGCCTCTCGCTCAAGGGGTCCTGCATCCACCTGGAGCCGAAGAGCGTTGTCGGCGTCAGGGGCTCTGCGCTGGACTTCGCGACGTCGGTGGCGGACGAGTACCTGGGGGACGTCTTGGAGTCCCTTGGCCCGCTGCTCGGGCGGTCGTCGCTCCTGAACGTGCCGCGCGGCACGCTGAAGATGGGGGGCAAGATTGTGCAGGGCGTCGCCTGCGTCAGCGACAGGTCGGTGGCGAGCCAGGGGGGGGGAAGTGAGAAGGGGCGGGCCTTCTCGGAAGGCTCGGGAGTCCCCCACCCTGCTGAGAAGTGTCCCACGCCTTCCCCGAAGACACAGGAGGCTCCTCGGAAGGCGCGAGGGCTTCTG
>CAUYUJ010004069.1:432415-472415 GCA_963575745.1 Prorocentrum cordatum | reverse complement strand
GCTCGGGATCCGAAACTGGTCCCAGTGAAAAGGTCCAGACGTCCAGGGGTCCGCGGTGAAGAAAAACGGCGTCGGAGGTTTGGGACTGAGGGTCCGCGCGAACGGGGTCGGCTGGTGCCGTCCTATCCCCCCTGGGCGACCTCTGTTTGGGAGCCGCGTGGGGCTGGAATCCCCGCCCCTCGCCCTCCCCTCCGCTGGCCCGAGCTTGGAGGGCTGCTGTGTGGCTGGCCAAGGCTCGCGGCGTGGCCTTGGCTTGCGCGTTCCCGACCTCTTTCCAGGACACGGCTGATCAGGGATGGAGGCTCCCATACATCCACCGACGCTGCCAGCCTGGAACAGATCCCAGCCCCCATGATCGGTATCTCCCTCTCTCGGCGCCCCTCTTAAGGATCCCCTCGGTTAACGAAGGCGCATCCCTCAGAAAGTCACCGCCCTTGGGATTACCAATCCTAGGGATGGGGGTAAGGTCGAGGCTGGGTTGCGATGTGAGCTGCTCCATCCTGCAGTCCCACGGGCTCCCGACGCCTGCCACCGGGGCAGGCGTTTTTGTCCTGGGTCGGTACTTGATGGCCCCAGCGCTCGAGAACGGGCCCTGGAGGCCGAGATCGAGGAACAACTTGGCGTTGAGTTCTGGGCGGGCGACAAGATGGGGGGGGGGAGGAAGGAAACGTGCACCTTCCTTGGCGGCGCGCACAAGGGGGTATGGGGAGGGGGGAGGGCTTCTTAGAAGGAGGCTGCTTCTTAGAAGGCGCCGGCCTTACATCTACAAAGAAGGCCCGCGCCTTCTAAGAAGCAGGGGTGCTTCTAAGAAGCCTTCCCCCCTCCCCCCACCCCCTTCTGCGCTTGGCCAGCTTCCGTGCCCCTGTTCGCCCCCCAGGGGCCCCGTCGGGGCTCCTTCAGGGCACGACGGGCGCACCTTTCTTCGCCCCCACTCATCCATCGGCCCCCCGCTACGCATCGCCCGCAACGGCGGCCTGGGCCGAAAACAGAATCGCACCTTCAGAGATCTGGCATCGAGGACTCCAGGTCCGTAGACCCATGCCTCAGACATCCCGAGAGCATCGGGACGGGCTTCTGCCCGCAGCCATCTCATTCAATCGATGTCACTATCGATCCCACTACCGATCTCACTACGGATCTCCCTTCCCGCCTCACGATCGATCTAACAATCGATCTCGCTCTCGATGTCACTATCGATATCACAACCGGTTTCACTATCGATATCATTATCGTTCTCACAACCGATCTCACTACCGACCTCACTATCGATCTCACCATCGACCTCACCATCGATTTCACAATCGACTTCACAGCCGACCTCACTATCGACATCCCTATCGACCTCATTATCGATAACACGATCTCAGTAACGATCTCCCTATCGGTCTCACTATCGATGTCACTGATATCACTACGGGTCTCACTATCGGTCTCACTACGGGACACCGACGGGGCACCGACGGGACACCAGCGGGACACCGACGGGACACTGACGGTACAACGACGGGACACCGACGGGACACCGACGGGGCACCAACGGGACACCGACGGGACACCGACGGGACACCGACGGGACACCGACAGGACACCAACGGGACACCGACGGGACACCGACGGGACACCGATGGGACACCGACGGGACACCGACGGGACACCGACGGGCCACCGACGGGACACCCCCGGCCACCGCGCGGAGGGGCGGGCAACTGGCTCCACAGCCCCTAGCCACGGCGGCATCAGTCCTCTCGCGCGCCCACGCAGCTTCGCCTCGCCTGCACGCACGCCACGAACCCGAAATCGAAACCGATTTCCCGGTGGGGGGCTCTCCGTTCCCCTTCGATGGGTCGAGCGATGTGGACGCTTATGGCCCTCCGCAGCCTAGGGGCCTCTGGAGACGTTCTTGGAGTCGCAGCGCTGATTTGAGGTCGGGATCTGCACCTCTGTGGATCATATTCTCGGGAACTCTACGGGATGGATCCGGCATGATTCGAAGCGCCACGTGCAACCCAGAAGTTCCGGCGACAATTTGGATGGCGTTTGGCAAGGATGCCTCTCTACACTGCAGGCGCGCTGGTTATGTCTCCCAAAGTAGCCAGGTGAGTGAATATTTCTGGGACGACATCCCGAGGGAGTGGCCCAATGTCGACCTCAAGAGCATCGGCTTCGGCAGCTTCACGAACAAGCACAAGCAACTCGCCTCCAGGACTGACGGCGAAGTCGGGCCCCACCCCGCCAGATCAGAATATGGGAAGACCCGCTGCCAGCCCCTTCTGCCGCACAGCCGCGTTGGCGGCGCAGAGCCCTCTCTCCCGACGCCGCATTGCTTCCGCCGCCCGGGCTCCCAGGGGTCTCGACCCCTTCCCCGGGGCCCGGCTTCTCCTCCCGAGCGGTTCGTGGACGGCTACTGGGGCCGGGAAGCGGCCCCCAGAGGCCCAAAGCGTGAAACGACAAACAACAGAAAAACAACACACGGCCGTCGCGATTTGTTTGGCGCCGCCCAGATACAGTCGAACCTGGGACAGAAGAACGCCCCTCAAGAACAGGAGACCCTCCGCCAGCCAGAACACAGAGAACATCCAAGGGTACCCCCCCCACGGGTGCACAAGAACACCCAACAAACGCGAAGAACATGAGGGCGCCCTCCCCAAATCGACCTCGATCTTATAACTACACCTCGGTCCGAATGTATCGGGGAGGAGGAAGAGGGGGTCGACGAGGAGGAAGGGGAGGGGGAGGGGGATCGATGAGGGAGGCAGGGAGGGGGGGCATCGAGATCGAGGAGGATGAAGGGGGATCGGGGAGGAGGGGGTCGAGGAGGAAGATAATAGCGGAGGGGAGGAGGAAGAGAAGGAGGAACGTCGCCGTCGTCACCACGGCTGGGCGCAGCTGGATAATTGACTTGGCTAGTGTGGATTTCGCGACGGCTCCGGGGCCAGATCTTGAGCGGATGTTGGCGGCGCGCAGAAGGGGTATGGGGGAGAGGGAAAGCCTTCTAGAAGGAGGCCGCTTCTTAGAAGGCGCCGGCCCTGCACCTATCTCGACAATGCCCGCGCCCTCTGAGAAGCAGCCTCCTTCTAAGATGCCTTCCCCCCCCCCCCCCCGCGAGCGGACTTCACACCTCGAGGCCGGGGCCGATTGCGCGGACACCCGCGCACCCGGGCTGCCCGCGCAAGGGGTGGCGCGCGGTTGCGCCCTCCGCTTCTCCGCCCCCCCGCGGCGGGCCCCCGGGCGGGCCACGCCGCCTGCCCGACGTGGGCCGCCGCGGAAGCCCGCCACGTTGTGGTTCACTTCGTGCTTCTCGCGTGCGGTCGGGCCGAGGTAAAGTGATGAGATCGGGGTCGGCTCGGGGAGGGTGCCCTGGTGCTCTGCGTGTCTGTCGGATGTTCTCGTGCATCCTGGGGGGGTACCCTTGGTGTCAGATCGAGGTCGGTTCGGGGAGGGTGCCCTGGTGCTCTGCGTGTCTGTCGGATGTTCTCGTGCATCCTGGGGGGGTACCCTTGGTGTTGGATCGAGGTCGGTTCGGGGAGGGTGCCCTGGTGCTCTTCGTGTTTGTTGGACGTTCTCGTGCATCCTGGGGAGGGCACCCTTGGATGTTCTGTGTGTTTTGGCCGGCGGAAGGTCTCGTGCTCGTGAGGGACGTTCTTCTGGTTTAGGTCCGACTGCGCAATCAACAAAAATGCCCTGGCGCCTCAGGACACTTCGTTATGACGAGCATTTGTTTTGCTCTAGGCCTCCAAGATGGGGTCCGAGTAGTTGGGGTCGGGGGATCGCGCCGCCTCGCCGATGCATCGGCGATGCGGCTCGATGTGGAGCCCGATGTTGTCCACGCCGACATCGCCGATGCGTCGCCGACGTCGCCGATGCATCGGCGATGCATCGCCGACGCGGCATGATATTCCGACCCCATCTACTCGGACCCCATCTAGGAGGTCTTTCTACTGCTCGCATCATTAATGTTACGATTCGTACTCTCATCATGAGCAGTACCCAGGGGCCTTCGGCGCACCCCACCGCCGTGCCATGGTTGTGGATCAGGGGCCTATTGGATGCATGCGGGGATCTCTTGGGAGGCCTCTCGTGCACCTTTTTGACGCGGTTTTGGAGTGTTTGTGTGGGCCTTTTGTGGGCATCTTGGGGGCCTCTTGGACTTGATTTGGGCCTCCTGGAGCTTCTTCGGGGGGGGGGCTTCTGGGGAGCCTGCCAGCGGTCTCGGAGGTCATCTTGGGGCGGAGGGCTCGAAATGGGGGGCCTCGTACTCCGTCTTGGCGCCCTCTTGAGCCGTCGGGACCCTCTTGGGCCTCTGGGGCGTCTTGGGGCGATCTTGGAGCGTGAAAAGCGAAAACGCCCACATCCACCCAAAACCTAACGGAAATATATGATTTTGGCCTCTCGGAGCCCTCTTGGAGCGTCTTGGGCGCCTCTTGGGCCGTCTGGAGGCCATCTTGGAGCGCTCTTGGGCCGACTCGGGCCTTGTTGGACAGTCTTGGAGGCCTCTTGGGGCCCTGGTGGCACGTCTGGGATCCTTCTCGGCTTCGGAAAAGGAATGCGGGAGCACGGGGGGAACCACGCCACGCCCCGGAGAAATTTGGGAGCTTGGAGTAATGGGCCTCTGATTGTTCATTCACTCTGAACTAAGGACGGAGAACTCACTTCAGTAGTAGAGTAGTAGTAGTAGTAGTAGTAGTAGTAGTAGTAGTAGTAGTAGTAGTAGTAGTAGTAGTAGTAGTAGTAGTAGTAGTAGTAGTCGTAGTCGTAGTCGTAGTCGTAGTCGTAGTCGTAGTCGTAGTCGTAGTCGTAGTCGTAGTCGTAGTCGTAGTCGTAGTCGTAGTCGTAGTCGTAGTAGTAGTAGTAGTAGTAGTAGTAGTAGTAGCAGTAGTTAGTAGTAGTGGTATTAGTAGTAGTAGTGGTAGTAGTAGTAGTGTGTAGTAGTAGTAGTAGTAGTAGTAGTTAGTAGTAGTAGTAGTAGCAGTAGTAGCAGTAGCAGTAGCAGTAGTAGTAGTAGTAGTAGTAGTAGTAGTAGTAGTAGTAGTAGTAGTGGTAGTGGTAGTGGTAGTGGTAGTGGTAGTGGTAGTGGTAGTGGTGGTAGTAGTAGTAGTAGTAGTAGTAGTAGTTAGTAGTAGTAGTAGTAGTAGTAGTAGTAGTAGGTAGTAGTAGTAGTAGTAGTGGTAGTAGTAGCACTAGTAGAGTAGCAGTAGCAGTAGCAGTAGCAGTAGCAGTAGCAGTAGCAGTAGTAGTTAGTAGTAGTAGTAGTAGTGTAGTGGTAGTGGTAGTGGTTAGTAGTGGTAGTGGTAGTGGTAGTAGTAGTAGTAGTAGTAGAAGTAGTAGTAGTAGTAGTAGTAGTAGTAGTAGACATAGACGTAGTAGTAGTAGTAGTAGTAGTAGCAGTAGCAGTAGTAGTAGTAGTAGTAGTAGTTGTAGTCGTTGTCGCTGTCGTAGTCGTAGTCGTAGTCGTAGTCGTAGTCGTAGTCGTAGTCGTAGTCGTAGTCGTAGTCGTAGTAGTAGTAGTAGTAGTAGTAGTGTAGTAGTCGTAGTCGTAGTAGTAGTAGTCGTAGTCGTAGTCGTAGTCGTAGTCGTAGTCGTAGTCGTAGTCGTAGTCGTAGTGGTAGTCATAGTCGTAGTCGTAGTAGTAGTAGTAGCAGCAGCAGTAGTAGTAGTAGTAGTAGTAGTGGTAGTGGTAGTGGTAGTGGTAGTGGTAGTGGTAGTGGTAGTGGTAGTGGTGGTAGTAGTAGTAGTAGGCGTAGACGTAGACGTAGACGTAGTAGTAGTAGTAGTAGTCGTTGTTGTTGTAGTCGTAGTCGTAGTCGTAGTCGTAGTCGTAGTAGTATTAGTAGTAGTAGTAGTAGTAGTCGTAGTAGTAGTAGTAGCAGTAGTTGTAGTAGTAGTAGTAGTCGCCGTAGTAGAAGTAGTAGTAGTGGCAGTAGTAGTAGTAGTTGTTGTTGTTGTAGTAGTAGTAGTTGTAGTAGTAGTAGTAGGAGCAGCAGCAGTAAGAGTAGTAGTAAGAGTAAGAGTAAGAGTAAGAGTAAGAGCAAGAGCAAGAGTGAGAATAAGAGTAGCAAGAGTAGTAAGAGTAGGAAGAGTAGTAAGAGTAGTCAGAATAGTAAGAGTAGTAAGAGTAGTAAGAGTAGTAGTCGTAGTAGTAGTAGTAGTACTACTACTACTACTACTACTACTACTACTACTACTACTACTAGAAGTAGTAGTAGTTGTTGTTGTTGTTGCTGTTCAGCTCTCACTGATGAATAGTTATTGTTGATCCCCCCACCGGTGCAGACTGCTTGTTCTCAATCAAAGTGTGCCCCTCGACGCTCGCACCTTGTTTTTTGACAGGGAAAGTCTTCATGCTCAAACTGGGCCCCTGGCCCCCGGGTTACAACAACAACGGCTCCCGCCTAAGACTTCCTTACAATTTAGCCAGGACCCCCGCTCCCGCCCGAGACTTCCTCGCATTTTGTTCCGGAATCGCGCTCTCGCTTGGGACTTCCTTAGAATTTATTCAGGAATCGCTCTCCCGGCGCTCTGGAGTCGCACTCTCGCTGGAGATTTGCCTTGCTTTGGAATTTCTTGCAATTTGCCTAAGCGCCGCGCTCCCGACACCCAGGCACCCAGGAGTCGCGCCCTTTGTGGCCCCATGTGCATGCCCTTCGTGGCCCCGCTGTCGCCACGTGTGTCCCCCATCACTGTCCTACGTGGCTTCTGTGGCCCCGCATTATCTGCCCTTCGTGGCCCCCGCTCGTTCGCGCTTTTCGTGGCCCCATACGCATTCCCTTCGTGTCCCCGCTGCCGCCCTTCGTGGCCTATTTCGTGCCCTTCGTGGCCCTGCTGTCGTTCTCTCTCGCTCTCGTTTTCGCTCGTCGTCGCCGTCGTCGTCGTCGCCGTCGTCTTCGACGTCGTCGTCGTCGTCGTCGTCGTCGTCGTGGTCGGCCCCCTGTCCGTCCCTCTTGGGGTCGGGTCGACGGTCCGCGGCCGCCCGGCCGATCAGCGCTGCCGCTGGCCAGGCCGACGGTCCGCGGCCGCCCCGCCGCTCGCCGGGGCCCGGCCTGCAGGGAAGACGAAGAGGGCGGGTATCGAGGGTTTGGGAAATACGCGTTATTGGACACTCGAGCATTTAAGGGCGAGCAGTCTTAAAATTATTGTTGTTGTTGTTGAATTCTCATTTCTGAAGAATAAGTACTGTTGATCGCCCCCACCGGTGCATATTGTTCTTCTCAGTCAAAGTGTGCCCCTCGACGCTCGCACCCTGTTTTTTGACAGGGAAAGTCTTCATGCTCAAATTGAGCACCTGGCCCCCGGGTTACAATAACAACGGCTCCCGCCTGAGACTTCCTTACAATTTAGCCAGGACCCCCGCTCCCGCCCGAGACTTCCTCGCATTTTATTCCGGAATCGCGCTCTCGCTTGGGACCTCTTGAGAATTTATTCAGGAATCGCTCTCCCGGCGCTCTGGAGTCGCACTCTCGCTGGAGACTTGCTAGCAACTTACTGAAGAATGGCCTTGTGTTGGAATTTCCTGCAATTTGCCCAGGCGCCGCGCTCCCGACACCCAGGCACCCAAGAGTCGCGCCCGTTGTGGCCCATGTGCATGCCCTTCGTGGCCCCGCTGTCGCCATGTGTGTCCCCCATCACTGTCCTACGTGGCCCAGTTGCTACCCTCAGTGGCCCCATAGTTGCCTTCTGTGACCCCGCATTATCTGCCCTTCGTGGCCCCCGCTCGTTCGCGCTCTCCGTGGCCCCATACGCATTCCCTTCGTGTCCCCGCTGTCGCCCTTCGTGGCCTACTTCGTGCCCTTCGTGGCCCTGCTGTCGTTCTCTCTCGCTCTCGCTTTCGCTCGTCGTCGCCGTCGTCGTCGTCGTCGTCTTCGACGTCGTCGTCGTCGTCGTCGTCGTCGTCGTCGTCGTCGTGGTCGGTCCCCCTGTCCGTCCCTCTTGGGGTCGGGTCGACGGTCCGCGGCCGCCCCGCCGATCAGCGCTGCCGCTGGCCAGGCCGACGGTCCGCGGCCGCCCCGCCGCTCGCCGGGGCCCGGCCTGCAGGGAAGACGAAGAGGGCGGGTATCGAGGGTTTGGGAAATACGCGTTATTGGACACTCGAGCATTTAAGGGCGAGCAGTCTTAAAATTATTGTTGTTGTTGTTGAATTCTCATTTCTGAAGAATAAGTACTGTTGATCGCCCCCACCGGTGCATATTGTTCTTCTCAGTCAAAGTGTGCCCCTCGACGCTCGCACCCTGTTTTTTGACAGGGAAAGTCTTCATGCTCAAACTGGGCACCTGGCCCCCGGGTTACAATAACAACGGCTCCCGCCTGAGACTTCCTTACAATTTAGCCAGGACCCCCGCTCCCGCCCGAGACTTCCTCGCATTTTATTCCGGAATCGCGCTCTCGCTTGGGACCTCTTCAGAATTTATTCAGGAATCGCTCTCCCAGCGCTCTGGAGTCGCACTCTCGCTGGAGACTTGCTAGCAACTTACTCAAGTATGGCCTTGTGTTGGAATTTCCTGCAATTTGCCCAGGCGCCGCGCTCCCGACGCCCAGGCACCCAAGAGTCGCGCCCGTTGTGGCCCCATGTGCATGCCCTTCGTGGCCCCGCTGTCGCCATGTGTGTCCCCCTCACTGTCCTACGTGGCCCAGTTGCTACCCTCAGTGGCCCCATAGTTGCCTTCTGTGGCCCCGCATTATCTGCACTTCGTGGCCCCCGCTCGTTCGCGCTCTTCGTGGCCCCATACGCATTCCCTTCGTGTCCCCGCTGTCGCCCTTCGTGGCCTACTTCGTGCTCTTCGTGGCCCTGCTGTCGTTCTCTCTCGCTCTCGCTTTCGCTCGTCGTCGCCGTCGTCGTCGTCGTCGCCGTCGTCTTCGACGTCGTCGTCGTCGTCGTCGTGGTCGGTCCTCTGTCCATCCCTCTTGGGGTCGGGTCGACGGTCCGCGGCCGCCCCGCCGATCAGCGCTGCCGCTGGCCAGGCCGACGGTCCGCGGCCGCCCCGCCGCTCGCCGGGGCCCGGCCTGCAGGGAAGCAAGGTATATCCCCAAAAGGGGTTCGGTCGAAGACGAAGAGGGCGGATGTCGAGGGTTTGGGAAATACGCGTCATTGGACAGTCGAGCATATTTGGGCGAACGATATTAAAATCATTGCTGTTGTTGTTGATGTAGTAGTAGTAGTAGTAGTAGTAGTAGTAGTAGTAGTAGTAGTAGTAGTAGTAGTAGTAGTAGTAGTAGTAGTAGTAGTAGTAGTAGTAGTAGTAATAGTAGTCGTAGTAGTAGCAGTAGTAGTAGTAGTAGTAGTAGTAGTAGTAGTCGTAGTAGTAGTAGTAGTCGTATAGTGTAGTAGTCGTAGTAGTAGTAGTCGTAGTAGTCGTAGTAGTAGTAGTAGTAGTAGTAGTAGTAGTAGTAGTAGTAGTAGTAGCTAGTCTACTACGTACTACTACTACGTAGTCTAGTCGTAGTCGTACTACTACTAGTAGTAGTAGTAATCGTAGTAGATGTAGTAGTAGTAGTAGTAGTAGTCGTCGTCGTCGTCGTCGTAGTACAATTGGTGTGTCTAGTATTCTTATTGTTTCTCTTATTCATCGCTCGTGTGGCGTGGCGTGTCGGTCGACGTGGCGGCGACCCTCTCGTGGGCGCTCGATGGGTGCACGTCGCCAGCGGCCTCGGACCCGCCCGGCGTCGAACAATCCGCGCTGTTGTAAGGCCGCGGCCGCCCAGGGCTGGGCGATCCGCGCGGTAGTCATCAGAGGAGGGAACCCAGACATGATCGCGTCGTAAGAAATTCAGGACGGGATGTTTTTGGCAAATTTCGGCCTCGGGGGGCCCTCGCCGGGCTTCGAGACCACCAAAAAACGACGCAGGATAAGAATTCGGACCGGGGAAAGGGTCGTGACTTCCAGGGTCCCCGTATTAAAGAAATCAGGACGTCGCATGGCAGGGCTCAGGGGAGGAAAAGGTACCAATACCGCTACGTTCTCTCGTTTTCGCCATGTTGGGACCCGAGAGGCCCTCGTCGCCTCCTCTGGAGTCGCTTCGAAATTCTAGCCAGAACGCCCCCGGGAGAGGTCTGCGGAGTAGAGGTATTGGTATCTTTTGGTCTCCTCGGGCCAGACACCAGCGCCGACGTCGCCACGCCACGAACTTGCAGCCAGGGTCTCGGCAGGAGGTGCAGGGTGTTTCTGCTGGGGGGCCTGGCGCTCCAGAAGTTGGGCGCTCGGCAGCAGGGGCTGCTAGCAATAAACGGGGAGGGGGGCCGAGGATTGCAGGAAGGTAGCCCTAAACGGTCCCTAGATTGCCACGGCGGGCCCACAAAGAGCTGGGAAGGTGAGACGGCTCTCGGACAGGGATGATGAGGAGGAGGAAGAAGCGGAAGAGAGGAGAAGAGAAGAGAGGAGAGGAGAGGAGAAACAAATAGAGGAGAAAAGAGGAAAGAAGAGGAGAGTGGAGAAATGAGGAGATCGAAGAAATCGAGAAGATAGGAGGAGAAGAGCAAGAAAGAGGAGCAGCATAACGGGGAAAGGAGGAGGAGGAGGAATAAATTTGGGGGGGTACTTCGGTCCAGCCCGTTATTGTGTCAGGAAGTGGCCAACGCATCTGAAGGCCATCCCCCTCTTCCTTCTCCCTCCTCCTGCCCCCCCATACTCCTCATCCCTCCCCATTTCCTCCTCGTCATCATCCTCTCTCAAGCTACACCTCCTCTTCCTGTCCCTCTCTGGCTGCTCCCGTGTTCGCCCTTCTTCCCGTCCTCCTCATCATCCTCATCCTCTTCTCCGATCCTCATAATGATCCTCCTCGTCCCCGATCCTCCTCCACCACCTCTACGTTGTCCACGTTCTATTCTCTCCTCCTCTGGGGCACGGACATTCGGGGGACGGCGCCAGCATTCTTCCAGCTATGCCCATGTCGCCAGGGGGCAGGAAGAGGGCAGGAGGGAGTGAGGAGGAGAAGAAGGCCGACGACGAATGACGACGACGACAAGGAGGAGGAGGAGGAAGCTGCGGAGGAGGGAGGGTGAGTATGGAGGAGACGGAGGCAGAGGCGAGGGGCCGAGCGAGAGGGGGGGGAGGGGAGGGGAGAGGAGGGGAGCACGGGGGAGAGGGGGGCGAGGGGGAGGGAGAGGAAGCAGGGAGGAAAGAGGAGGGAAGAGAGAGAGGGAGAGAGAGAAGAGGGAGGAGAGGGGGAGGGAGAGGGGGACAGAGAGGGAGAGGGAGAGGGAAAGGGGGGGGAGAGGGGGAGGGAGAGGGAGGATGGAGGGAAGAGGCGGCGGAGGAGGAGCAGGTGGAGGGGGCAATAACGAAAGCGCGCCAGTGGATGGCCCTGAATACACTAAAGGGGGGGGGTGCTCGCAGAACCCCCGCCCTCTCCCCTTTCAAAGGGGGGGTGAGATTTTCGACCCCCCCCTCCCACCCGGAAAGGGGGGGAGGAGGTTCCGACCCCCCCCCTCCCCTTGAAGGGGGGGGGGGGGGTCTGGACCCCCCCCCTCTCCTTGGCGCTGGAGAGGGGGGGGAGGGTTCGACCCCCCCCCTCCCCACCTTTGCGCCGACCAGGGGGCTGGGGAGGGGGCCTCTCGGGAGTGAAAAGAGAGTAGAATATTTTGAGTAGCGATTGGTGAGTAGTGGGTATTTGATAGTGAGTGAGTCGTAAGTGGTGAGTAGTGGGTATTGGGTAACGGGTAGTGGTAGTAGTGAGTAGCGCGTAGAGATTTGTGAGTAGTGAGTAGAGGGTAGTGAGTAGTGGGAAGAAGGTAATGAGTAAGGAATTGTGAGTAGTGAAGAGTGAGTATTGTGTAGTGAATTGTGCATAGCGAGTAGCAAGCAGGGAGTAGGGGGTAAAGTAGGCACTATCGAATAGCGAGGAGTGAGTAGTGAGTAATGAGTAGTGAGTAGTGCGCAGTGAGTAGAGAGTCGTGGGTAGTGAGTGGTGAGTAGCGAGTAGGGAGTAGCGAGTAGGGAGTAGTGAGTAGTTAGTAGTGAGTAGCGAGTAAGGCGTTGTGAGTAGTGAGTAGTGAGGAGGGAGTAGCCAGGAGTCAGTAGTGAGTAGTGGGTAGGGCGTAGTGCGTAGCGAGTAGGAAGTAGCGAGTAATGAGTAGTGAGTATTGAGTTGGGGGTAGTGAGTAGGGAATAGTGAGTAGTGAGTAGAGAGTAGGTGAGAAGCGAGAAGCGCGTATTGAGTAGTCGATAGTGATTAGGGGGTAGCGAGTAGAATTTAGTGAGTAGTGAGTAGTGAGTAGTGAGTCGTGGGTAGCGACCTGCGACTAGTGACTAGTGAGTAGGAAGTAGGGATTAGGGAGTATTGAGTAGCGAGTAGTGCGTAGTGGGTAGTGAATAGGTCATATTGGGTAGCGAGTAGCGGATAGTGAGTAGAGTTCTGGGCAGTGCGTAGTGAGCAGTGAATTGTGAGTTCTCAGTAGTAAGCAGTGGATAGTGGTTAGTGGGTAGTGAGTAGTGAGTAGTGGGCAGTGAGTAGTGTTCAGTGAGTAGTGAGTATTGAGTAGTGAGTTGGGAGTAGCGAGTAGGGAGTAGGGAGTACGAAGTAGTAAGTAGTGAGTAGTGGGAGCGTAGTGAGTAGTGGGAATGGTGCGTATTGGGTAGCGAGCAGGGCGTAGGGAGTAACGAGTAGTGAGTAGTGAGTACTGTGTAGGGAGTAGGGAGTAGCGAGTAGTGAGTAGTGGATTGTGAGTAGTGAGTTGTGGGCAGTGAGTAGAGAGTAGTAAAGTGTGAGTAGTGGATAGTGGTTAGTGGGTAGTGAGTAGGGAATTGTGATTAGCGAGTAGTGGTAGTGAGTTGTGTTTAGTGAGTATTGAGTAGTGGGTATTAAGTAGTGAGCAGTTTGTAGTGAGTAGTGAGTAGTGCGTCGTGGGTAGTGAGTCGTGAGTAGTGAGTAGTGAGTCGGGAGTAGTGAGTAGTGAAAAGTAAGTAGTGAGTAGCGAGTAGTGAATTGTGGGTAGTGGGTAGTGCGTAACGAGTAGTGAGTACTGTTGTGGGCTAGGATTTAGGTTTGGGTTTAGGGTTAGGGGTTCGGGCAAGGGTGAGGATTAGTGTTCGGGGTGGTAGGGGTCGGGTTCCGGAGAGTGGCGAAAGGGGGGGAGGGGGGGGGTCGAATTTGGTGGCCAAAGGGGGGGAGGGGGGAGGGGGTTCGGACCCCAGCCCCCCCCCTTTTGAAACGGGGGGAGGGGGGGGGGGTCCCGACGACGGACCCGGAAAGGGGGGGAGAGGGGGGTGGTCCCCGACGACGGATCGGGAAAGGGGGGGAGGGGGGTGGGGTCCCCGACGACGGATCGGGGAAAGGGGAGGGGGGGGGTCCCAAACCCCCCGCCCCCCCTTGGGGTCATGCAGCGGCGCGCCCTTGGCAATAACAGATGGGGGGGGGGGAGGGCGCGCGGCCGTCGAGGGAGCGCGCGTCCCAGCTGGGCAACCTGTGCAAGCAGCTCGCGAGCGTGGCCGCCAGGCCGTCCTCCCCCTTCTCGCCGTCGTCGTCGTCCGAGTTTCTAGCCAGTGCTTCCTTCTCGCCCTTCCCCTGCGTCCTCCTTCCCCATGGCCTCGGCTGTCTGGGCTCTCCCGCTTGGCCTCGCCCGTTCGCTCTTCGGCACCCCGCTCGCAGGCCGGAGCTCTTTCGTCGCCTGGCGAACGCAGGTTCACATGCAATGTTGAAGCATGTTTCTGAATGTTCGTCTCAGGCCGCTGTTGATCGCGCAGGGCCCTGGAGCCACCATCTGGCGCACGTGCGACGATGATGACGATGATGATTATATGTATGAATTAATTGTGATGGGGATTATGATGCTGATGATGGTGATGATGGTGATGATTATGATGATGATGCCGTCGTCCTCCTCATCCTCCTCTTCCTCCTCCTGCTCCTCCTGATCCCCCCTGTTCTCCTCTGCTCCATTTCCTCCTCCACCCCGTTCCTCTCCATAATTGTCCACATCCTCTTCCCCCAGTTACTGCCCCTCTTCCATGTCATGCTTCCCCGTCCTCACCTTCAATGACTGGGCAGCAAGCCCACTGCCATCTCATCCATCTCTCTCTCTCTCTCTCGTTGTTCCTCTCTCTTTCTCTCTGTCCCTCTCTCTCCCTCTCTCTGTCTCGCTCCCCATGTTCTTCCTCCTCCTTCTTGTATCCCCCTACCCACCCACTTCCCAGACATTTACCCGCCGGCGTCAATATTTAAAAACTAAGCATGTGCTTCCTCACCATTATGCTATAAACGCATGCTCCCGCAATCGTACTCATGATAATCAGCATGATGATCACCATTGCCCTCATCATCCTCATCCTCGTCCTCCCTCCTCATGCTTTTATGCCTCCTCACCTCAATCATCCTCCGTCACCACTATCGTCATCGCTATCATCATGTTCATCGCCTTTAACATCTTTCGTCAGAAACCTATTATTGATCCCGTCATCAAACTTATGACTCTTCTCCACCTTATCCCGTTCATCCTCTTCGCCTCCGCCTCCTCATTGCCTGCCCTCTCTTCGACCTCATCCCTCCGAACCACCTCTCAATCCTCCAGCCTATCATGATAGTGTTCCTCCGCGGTATCGTCCTCCTCCTCCACCATCCACATCCTAATCACCTACAGCAGCACCACCAGCACCATCAATATAACCACCTGCATAGTCAGATTCAGGTGCACATTCAATGTCTCAGCCAACATCATCAGCACCAGCAGCATCCCTACTCAGTCATTGCCCCATCGTTGTCCTTGTTCCTTCCTTATCGTCACCCAACCCTTCTTCAGACTCCGATCTTGCCCCTTCGGCACCACCATCCTCAGCATCATCATCGCCATCGTTGTTGTTACCAGTATCGCAGTCAGCACCCTCACCTTCACCTTCACCACCATCACTACCATCACCCCCCTTCCCACTCCAAACGCGAACACACACGCACACACACACACGAACACACACACACACACACACACTCACACACATACATATGTATATATTTCTATTCTTATATTTCTATTGCCCGGAACCCCCGCACACCCCCCACCCTAAACCGGATCACCCCCCCAGGGACGCCCTGAACACCCTTTCGGACGTTTCAGCGGCCCCCTAGACGCCCTTGGAGAAGGTCCGCTGGCCCTTCCGGGCCTCCCAGGGCGCCTTGCCGGGCCTTGCGAGCAGACTCAAGGCGATCAGAGGGGTCATCGGAGAGGCGCAAGAGAGACCCAAGACAGCACCAGAGCGCTCCAAGAGGAACCTCGATGGTCTGAAGACGGCCCAAGAAGCCGCCAAGACGCCCCAAGAGGCTGTTAAGAAAGCCCCGAAGAAGCAAAGAGTAACATCGCCCCATTCCTTCAGGAAAACGTATAAGTTTAGCGTATCCGCTATTTGGGATTTCGCAGCGTCCAAAGCGGCAGGCCCCCGATATCGCCCCAAGACGGCCCAAGAGGCCCCCCAGAGGCTTGAAAGACGGCCCAAGAGGGCCCCAAGGCTGCCCCAGAGAGCCCCGAGACTGCCCGCAAGAAGCCCAAGATGCCCCCAGAAGGCTCCCAAGAGAGACCCACGAAAGCCATGGGAGATTCCCAAGAAGGCCATTGGAGGCCCCCAAGAGGGCCTTAGATGGCTTCAGAAGACTTCTGGAGGGCCCCAGCTCCCCAAGACGGCCCAAGGAGGCCCCGGGACGGCCCAAGAGGGCCCCAGGACGGCCCAAAAGAGCCCCCAAAACGCCCAGACAGCGTTCTCCTACGAAGTACATCGAGCTGACCCAACGATTTTGGTTCCACGCTTGAGGCTCAAGGTTTCAGTTCCTCGATCGAGAGAGACAGGCAATGGATCTAGATTCGAAGTTCGACGATCGAGGACTTACTGACTGAATGGAGCCTTCCGGGCATTCAGGAAGCTACAGCAAATCGACTTGTTCGGTGCTACTGCGACTTCCTCGGCGCGTCATGGGAACGCCCCCTACTTCCTCAAAGGACCTTCGCGCGTGCAAAAATCATCATTCCCCCAGCTCCTGCGCACAAGCGCGCAAGCGCATCGGGCGAACGTGGTAACAGCAGGCGCCAGGGATATCAGAAAAATGAGCCGGTCGCCCGCCCAGGCTTCGAGCCCCCCCCGCTGAAGCAAGCGGTGATTTGTTGCTCTGCCGGGGAGGGTCCGGAACAAAGCGCACGGCGCGAAGCGCCAATGCAGTCTTGTATACATATATATATATGTATATACACATATACAACTACAAATACATATGCATATACATATACACACATACATACATGCACGCAAAATCTTCTTCGTCAGCGTTCCCTGGGGGCGCGAGTGACGTTTGCCCACGCGCTGTTCCCCTGGGTGTCTGACCGCGAGAGGTGGCGCCAGGCGCGCGCGCCAAGGTCTGCGCCAGCCCCCTATCGAGCCCACGGCGACCTATTTTGCCGCAATAATCCGCGATGTTCCCTGTGCCCACCCATCCTTCTCCTCTTCCCCCCGCTGCCAGTTTGGCTCAAGATGTCTGTTCCCGCGGAAGCAAAGTGGGCGCCGTTAGCCCGCGGCCAGCTTTCAGTTTCCTGCGAGCTCCTGCTGAAAAAGACTCGCCTTCCACAGACGGTATGATGGGCAAATTCTGGAGTTCCCCGTTCTTGCCAGACTATATGCGACCATGTCGGCGAATGGTGTTGGAGAAAAGAAGGCCAAGAATGAGTTGGGAAGACTGATCCTTCTGGCGCCCATGCGCGCGACGGCTCTTGGCCCGCTGCCCCCATCGCACGGGAAGACGACAGGTCCCGCTCCAGTCGCGCTGACGACGGCGACGGGGACGACGCGAACCCGGCTGGGTGGGATACACGCACCAAGGGGTGCATCGATAGAATGTTGGAGACTTTGTTTACACTGCTCAAGTTGGGGCTCGCAGAGATGGCCTCAGTCAGTGCAAGCACGGAAGCGCGACGCGCCATCGACCCTGCCAGGGGCGCGATCGAGGTGCTAGAGAATGCGGCCCAAGCAGTACCTAGCGCACGTAAAACTCAGGTGAAAGCCACGTTCCGACTAGGGATGGACGCGCTCGAGAAAGCATGTCAGGCCCAGTTCGGCACGCTCTCAGCCAAAAAGAAGCCGATCGATGGACGCACCAACAAATTTGCATTTGAAATGGCAGAGATGCGACATTTCTTAGACGACATCGGGCACCTCCATGCACCTCCTCCCTCAGACCACCCAGCAGCGGCTTCCAGCGAGAGGTCGACGGCGCCGCCCCAAAGATTTGCGGCGCCCCCGATCGTCAAGAAAGGCGACGCGGCCTGTTCGGTTGATAAAAGGCTGAAAGACGCGGGGATCGGCGGCCGCCAGCTCATCGGCGAAGATCTCGACCGCATCTTTACGGCGCAGTTCACTGGGGCCGCGGCGTTCGCGGGACGGCGCGCTGTTCAAGCGCTTGCCGTTCGTCGTTTCCCTGGCAAAGGTCAATGGGTGCGCTTCCCCGCCCCCGCCGCCACTGGCGGCCCCACTTAGACAGGGGGCCTTTCCCAGATCCAGTCGGGGGTCGCCGGCAAAAACGCGGCAGCAGCTCTTCGGGAACACGTTGCGGGCGCCAAGTTCTTCTTCGATCGCCAGAGCGCCTGGGTCGCGGAGATAGAGCCCAGCACTTCGATTGGCGCCCAGAGCCGGCCGCGACCCTATCTCGCGCGACCGGCGCGACGCCGCCCCCACGCCACGCGGGAGGCCCGCGCCGACGCGCAGCAGCGCTCAACGAACATCCTCGAGCCCAACGCGGCGCCAGAGTAATATCTCAAACGTTCACGACGGCATCTCCGCGAAGGCCGCGCCGGGCGGGAGGGCGCCCGGGCCGGGGGGGGCCGCCGCTCACTTCATGGAAGACGAGAGCGCGGCTTCGGCGGCGAGGAGCACGAGCCATGGCGAAGGCGACGCACCTCCAGAGGGCCGGGGTCTCAGATTCCGCGATCACGGTTCAGGGCGCCCACCAGACGCTTGACGAGCTCCAGCAATTCATGCGCAGAGTGCCCCCCCCCCTCTGCTGTCTTCCGCCCCTTCGAAGTTGATCGCGATGGACATGCACGCGGGGGCGCGGCGACTGCGGCCCCTGGACCCTCGCCTTCTGCGTCCTCTGCCTCGTCGGCGCCCCTTATCGCGGCGAGAGTACTCGCGACCGTCACGCGCGGCGCTCAGGCGGAAACTCGGCGCTGCAATATCAACGACCCTGGTCTGTCAGGTGCCGATGCGACAATGATGGCTACTGACATGAGTTTGACATGGCGCGGGCTGCACGTGGTCCGTGGACGAGGCCCGCGGCGGTTCGCGGAGACATTACTTTCGTTAATCACGCTCCACTTCAATTATCGCGCCCTGAAGCTGCTCGGAACATCCAGGCCACCAACACTGCACGCGCGCGCGCGGAAGAGTGGACGGCGACGCATTGTTCTACGCTCGAGATTGCAAGTGAGAGCCTACCATTTCTCCCAAGACACTTGGGCCTTGGCTCAGCTGGGCCGCCCGCGGCTTCTGGGGCCCAATTGGGCCCCTCAGTGTTACCGCGCTGCTACGGCGGCCTCTGCCCTCGAGGATTTGTCTGCCAAGGATATCTATGACCGCGCTGTCATTCGGGCCCGCGCGCAACATCGGCAAGCGAACAGGGCCCATCTCCAGTCAGTCCCGCCCATGGTCCACAAGTGCGAAGAAATCGCCGCTCGCTTGGATGATTCATCGCGACAAGATGAACCGCCATTTTCTGCCATGTCTCTTCTTCGCCAGCTCGAACGGCGCGAGGGCCCAATCGATGCCGCGGCGCGCGGCGCTCTCCAGCAGCTTTTGGTGGATAACCCTCAAAGCATAGCTGCCCAGCGAATCTTCGCTCGGCAAATAGCCAGCGCCACGCGGCGCCAGGGCGCATATCTCGCGGGGAATGGTTGCAATGAATCGGAGGCGGCGCGCCCGCGCGTGCAAACATCGCCTGCCGGGGTTGTCCCCATTAACTTCTCGGCCACCCAGGCTCGGGCTGATGCGGTGCAACATGCGGCTGCTGAACAAGAGCTGGAGGAGCTGCACCACGCGGCCATTCCCGCCTACGGGCGCGCGAAGCCCCCCGGCTGGAGCCACCCTGGCGACGCAGAGGAAGTCACAGCCGTGGGTTCCACTAGCGACATGATCGACACTTCGCGCGGCCAAGGTCAACGACGTCGCCCACGCCAACGCCCTGGACAAGCTCGACACCCGATTGGGCCCCGATATCTGCGCGCCCACCCTCGCTCTTGAGGCGCGGAGCGCTACGTCGAGAGGTTCGTCGCCTCGCGCTCGTTCGATCACGCGGCACCGCCGCCCCGCGCCCTGCATTCGCGCGCGCTGTCTCGGCTTGCGCCCTCGCGGCCCGCCCCTCGCGTCGATGGGCCCCCGCGCGCTGCCCGGGCAGCCCGCTCCTGCTCGGCCCGCGCCCCTGGGCGCCCCGATCTTGATTTCTGTGCGAAACCCGAATCATTGGAGTTTTTCGGCACGCGCGCGCGCGACGCCGCGCGCGCGTCGACGTGGCCATGCCAGAATGGCCCCCCTTGCTGCGCAAGCCGCCGCGCCGGATTCACCGGACTCACCAGACACGCCGGATTCGCCGGTCTCACCGGACTCACCGGACACGCCGGACCCACACCAGACCCACCGGACCCACCAGAGCCACGGGACCCGCCGGACCCGCCAGACTCACCAGACTCACCGGACTCACCAGACTCACCGGACCAGACCTGCGGCATTCACCAGACCCCCGAATCCACCAGACCGGCCAGACTTGCCAGACCCGTGGGGGGTGCAGTGGAGCGCTCGTGCGCACCAGCTTTGTGAATGCTCTTCGTGGGATGCGATGCTTGGCGATGGATTCAGATTTAAAAAAAGCGAGGAGGAGAACGACAAAATCAATGCAGCTCGTGAGGGTGAAGAGAAGGGAACAGGTGGAGGATACAGTACTATGTTATAGAGGTCATCATCTGAATGATAATGTTTGACTATGGATGATGATGCTGATTAGGGTGACGGCGCGTATTATGGAAATGCGTATGTTGCTCGTGTGGGTAGTGGTTGCAAGGAACACGGATGCTGTTGATGGTATGTTTTGCTCCCGCCCTGGCTCTCAACCCCCAGAGGTCCCCTGATGTCTCCGGAGGTCTCGTGTTCGTGGTGGTGATGCCGATGATGATGATGATGATGATGATGATGATGATGATGATGATGATTCTGAAGATGATGATGATGATGATGATGATGATGATGATGATGATGATGATGATGATGATGATGATGGCGACAACGATGATGATTATGATGCTGACGATGATTATGATGACGATGTGGCCGAAGCTTCTGCTTATGATGATGAGAAGGTTTGGGCGATCGTGGCGATGATCTTGTCGATGGAGGTACTGCTAATGACACTCATTGTTACGATTGTGGTTGGGATGGTGATTACAGTTATGTTAACGATATGCATGATGATAAATACGATGATGACGTGTGTGCTGCGGATGGCCGCGTACAAGATCATGATGATCATGACGATTTGGATCTGGATGTAAATGTTGATTGGAATTGTCTCACTTACGATGATCATGTGTGTGTGTCGCTGGTGTTGGTACTCATGACAATGATGCTGTTGACGACGACGGATCTGGAGGGCCATCTGAATGACGAGGGCGATTATGCTGGTGCTGATCGTTGTTTGCAATGATATGGCGGAGGTGCCTGCTCATGCTAGTGGTGATGCGGTTGACGATGAAGGTACCGATGACGCTAATTGTGACGATGTTGAGGACGATGACGATGACGCTTAACACTGTGATTATGATTAGACACCTCATGATGATGATGATGATGATGATGATGATGATGATGATGATGATGATGCTGATGGCGTGATTGTTGCTGATGGCGACGTTCACGATGATGATGACGATGATGGTCTGGATGCGGATTTTGATGCTGATGGGATGCTGACGCTTATGATGATGGAACCCCCCTTGGGCCTTCTGGGAAGCCCCTCGGGCAATCTTGGAGCTCCCCTGTGTCGTCTTAGAGCCCTGCTGGGAAACTCTTAGACCGTCTTGGAACGATCTTGAGGGCATCTTCGACCGTCCTGAGCGTTGTCTAAGCCCAAGAGATCGCAAGGAGCTGTGACGATGCTTGCCTCTGGGGGGACCCTTTTGACAGTGCTCTTCGTCGCCTCTTCGGTTGTTTTGGAGACGTCTTCAGCCGTCTGGGGGCCATCTTAGAGTTCTCGGAGCCACATTTCGGTTAATCGGGGCCCTTTTCAACCGTCATGGAGGTCAGGTCGGCCTCTTGGCCCCTCTTAGAGCCCATATTCATCCTGATGGGCTTTCGCCCATCCCGGTCAGAGACCTCAGGGATTCTTCTTCGGGTCTCTTCGGAGTGCTCTCAGGACCTCTGAAAGCAATTTTGATGGATTTTGAGAGCCTCCTGAGGCTTCTGGGGTGCCTCTTCGAAGCCTCTTGGCGCTTCCTGGGGATCCACCGACTCCAGAAGAAGAGGAGGCGCCGGACCCACCAGACTCGCCGGACCCACCGGACTCACCGGACCCACCAAACCCACCGGACCCACAGGACTCACCAGACCCACCGGACCCACCAGACCCACCGGACCCGCTAGCAGCGCAAGATCCGGCCAGACCCACCAGACTGGAGCAGCAGGGTGCACCATCCTCGGCCATGTTTTTTGTTGCACAAAGGGTTTTTTGAAAGATGATGATTTGCGATGAGCGAGCGCGCGCGCGCGTAGTATCACTTGACAGTGGCGAGGGAAGCGACGACGGCATGGCTGGGATGGCACGGTCTCTGATATAAGGGAAGGATGTGGCACTATCACATGTCAATTAAATTTTCCCGTTGGAACTGGCGAATTTCATGTTGCTGAACTTGAAGTTGCCAGTTCAATTAATCGCGCAAACATTCCACCGTCCCCCCCCCACCAGAAACTTGGTTGGCTACACCCATGCGGCGGCGACTGCGATGACGGTTCGGCGCTGGCTGGCGCATCGTTGCGGCCACGCTAGCGCGCGCGGTATGGCGCGACCGATGCAGCCGCGGTGGCGCTGACTGGTGGGGACTTCCCAACGCGTCTCACAGGCCGCGCTGATGTTTGGGCACTTCAGCGCGCGTCTATGACTCGGGCGGGCGCAGCGTCATGGCGACGTCGACAATGGCAGACACGATGATGATAGTAGCGATGATGGCGACAATGATGACGATGACGACGGCAAAGCCAATGACGGCACCAATGCTGGTCACGCCGACGACGATGATGGTGTCAACGCGTCGGCGATGAAGGCTTTGGAAGGCTTTCGACATGCGCGCGCGACCGACGCGGGCGAGAGGCCCGCATAATTTCATGTGACAAGGATCGCACCACCCAAGTAAACGCGCAAGGGCTTTCGAATGACTTCGACATGCGCGCGAAAGGCCCGCTTGGTCGCATTTGATGGAAATTGTCACAACATGTGTATCTAAAGGTTGCATAATGATTCGTAAAAGCTCGCAAAGATGCTCTTGGCCAGGATGTTAAAAAACTGGTCGATCATTTGTTTGCGGAAATTTGTATATTGAAATACTTACGAAACCGAAGGTGTTTGAAGAATTCGGGCATGCGCGCGCGACGACGCGCGCGTGCCGATTGTTTCTTGTGTTTTGCAAGGGTATGTCGGACATTCGTGAATTGTGACCAACGGACGCACGCATAAAAGTTCTTTGACAGGAATGATTGGGGGCGATAGCGGATCTAGCTGGGATGTTGTGAATTCCTATCTAACATGAACGGCGTGGCATCAACATATGCAAATTGCATGATCCCAGGGGTTGTCGATTCACCCTGGGGGGCTCCGGTTTTTCTTTTGGTAAGAGGAGAAACCATGTGGTGAAATCTGGCGACGGGGCGGCGACAGCAACCAAAAAGCGGCGGACCCAATGTGCTGACCCAGACGACGGGCGGCGACGGGGCGGCGACGGCGACATAGCCGCCGGACTGACAGACAGGCCCAGACGACGGGGCGGCGGCGACGGCGGCAACGGGGCGGCAACGGCAACTACATAGCCGCCAAATTGACCTGCAGGCCCTGACGATGGGCGGCGACGAAATGGCGACGGGGCGACAGTGAGTACATAGTTCCAGACCGCCCGTCAGGGCCAGTTCTTTGCAACAAAATCAGGAGCCCCTAAATACAAGCAGTGGTTGGGGAATTCAATCCTCCCTGTCGCACCCTGAGACGTGTCGGTAGGGCGACCCGGGCGTTTCGTTTGAGGCTCTTTCACCATGAAGCTTCGTATTTGCAGCAGTGTCACGGATGAAATGCGGGCCGTTTTCTTCATGTGGTTCTCGCCTCAGCGCCGCAGACATTCGTTCTATAACGTTCTATTGTGCCAGAGCTTCAAGGATGGAGGGGCGGGCCGTTTTCAATCTGTGGTTATAGCCGTAGCGCCGCGCACATTCGTATCAAAAGTTTGCAGCAGCTACAAGGATGGAAAGGGGTTCCTTTCCCAAAAAGTGGTCTCGCCTTAGTGCTGCGGGCCGTCGTTTTTCAAGTTTGCAACAACTTCACGGATGGAAGGCGGCTACTTTTTTTGTCCAAATGTGGGAGCCGCCCCAGCGCCGCGCACAGCCGTCTTCAAGTTGCAAGAGTTTCACCGATGGAAGGCGTCGTTTTTGTTTTCAAAATATTGCTAGCGCCGAGCACAATCGTCATAACATTGTGCAGCAATCAATGTTCAAATATTGTTGCGGTTCACGTCCAGGAGTGGTGATCCGGCGCGGTTTAGGACCGTCAGAGCACATCAGTAGCGTTGATTCGCGGTGCTGAAGTCCCAGGAATATTGTTCTGACACGATTCAGGATCGTCAGGACGCAATAGTATCGTTGGTTCGCGGCGTCGAAGTCCCAGGAACGGCGTTGGTGCACGATTGAGCATTCTCAGGTTATTGTCTTCCAGCGGGGCATTTCCCGCAGTGAAGAGAATTTCGTCCTTGAAGGGATTTAAGAAGAGGGAGCTTGGGGGGCGGGTGCATTGCAACATCGTTGATGCGTCTTGGGTTTCCACTGGTCCAGGTTCGCCTCCTCCTCCTCCTCCTCCTTCTCCTCCTCCTCCTCCTCCTCTCCTCCTCCTCCTCCTCCTCCTCCTCCTCCTCCTCCTCCTCCTCCTCCTGCTGGCGTCGCAGCGGGCTCCCTCGCCGCGCGAGGGGGGGCCGCCAGGCTGCTCTGCGAGCTGAGGGTGGGCGGGTCCTCCGTCGCCCTGGTGTTTCTGCCCGGGCTCGAGCAGATCAGGGACATGGAGCTCGAGGTGGAGAAGCAGGCCCCTGAGGGAGGGCTCCCTCCCCCCTCCCCTCCCCCTCCCCTGATAGAGCCTCGGGATGCAGGGCGGACTGGTGGCCTCCCCCCCGCCCCCCCCCCCTCCTTTGACGGAAACGGGGTCTCCCTGTGGTCCGTGGGGGGCCCGCGACTACCGCCCGCAGTGCGCCCCCCCCTCCCCCGCGCGTGGCCGGGCAACGGCGCAGACTGGGGAAGCCCGACGGCGCTGCGGCAGGCAGGCCCCTGAGGGGGGGCTCGAGGGAGGGAAGGAGTCAGGAGTCAGAACAGCTGCGAAGCAACGAGAAAGAAGAAGCCAAGCCACTCACTTCTAAGCCCTGAGGCATGAGGTGGAAGGCCCCTCAAAGGCCGATCGATGGACTCCCGCCGAGTGCGGGTGATCCACTCGGGCCGACACACCTTGGCTAGGGACCTGGGCTGGTCCTTGCCACAGGCCCCACACGTCCTGCAGAATCGAGCCTGTGCAGCACGAGATAACAGCATAGAACGAGAGCCATAGGCCCACCCCCACGCCGACATGTACCCCACAACCCTCGGGCGCGGCGAGACAGCACGTCAGAGATGAAACGGTGACTGTGTGGCAACTCGACTGGGGCCAGGGTCTTGGTTACTTTCTGCTGGACCAAGAGAAGAAGCAGCGAGAGCACCGCCCGCTAGTGTCGTCCAGCGCGTGCTGAGGGGGGACGCAAAGGCGGGCGAGGAGGAGGATGAGGAGGAAAACTGCAAGTGTCGTCTGAGTTGAGCCGATCAAGCCCTGTCGCTGTCGCCGCCATGGCCTTGGGCTGGGCTCTCACAAGTCAACTTCTCATAAAAGCAACCCCCCTCTTCGCCTCGTAAACACGTGCACGATCTGATTCCGAGACTCGTGACTTGGTGGCTGCCTCCCCCGCGAGTGCATTTGCAACCGCATGTCCCAGAACAAATGGAATGGCACTGCTGTCTCCAGACGAAGGTCGGCGCCCGAGCGCGACATGACCCAGACGCTTGAGGTAAGGTCGGGGCAATCTCCCTCCAGATAGGCCAAAGAGCACGTCCAGGATTTAAGATACGTTTTAAGGTACCACCCAGAAACCACCGCTTCGCTACCATCGCAATGTAAAAGAACACCTCGACTAAAACCTAGATATATACATATGTGTATATATATATATATATCATATATCGAGGCCGCGCAGTTTTCCCGTAGGGGCGCTCAGGAAATCTCCTGAAAGAGGTCCAACGATATGTGGGCCCAAAACTGGAGGATCGAAACTCCTCCTAAAGACAGCTGCAAGCCCCACGCGCCTACTGTAAGAGTTTCAAAAATCGGGCCCTCCAGAGGCATCCCCAAAGACCACGACAGGAGCCTCCCACGAGCCCGACCCCAGAAACCCTTTGACTTGTGTGGTTTCCAGGGGTCCTTCAGGAGTCCCCAGCGGTGGTTCGACTGCCGCCCATGTCTTCGGGATAACACCACGGTACCAACAGCAGGGAGTCGCGTCGCCTTGTGCGAGCGTTTGACTCACGAGCTGGTCGGTGGCATTGCACAACTGGTGGTTGGTACTGCCCCGACACAGCAAGTACCTGAGGCGAGGGGACTGAGCATTCTCGGCACCGTGGGCAAAGACCACATTCAACAAGATTTGCGCTTTTCTTCCTGAGAGAGAACCAACAAAACCCCGCAACAAGTGTTAAGGAGCACCTCGGATAACTGCTTCCCGTTCTTGACGTTCTGGAGCTGCCTCAACAGATCCTTCAACGACCGAGTATATGTCCCTTGCTCGAGACCCTCTCCACCAAAAAATGCATGGCCGCCTCCTTCCAGCGAAGATAGGCATTGGCGCTGGCAAAATCGTTCAACATATCCTGAGCCTGATCGAGAGGCTCAGGCGCATCGTGAAAATAAAATTGAAAATGGCCCTGACATTCGCCTCTAGCACGTGCCAAGCGTCGGGCGCCGTGGTCTCCCATCCGATACGGAGCAGGCCAGCCCTTGTGGCATTCAGTGGGCCCTTGATGCGGGTCGAGTACTGATTGGCAGACAACTTCTTGAATTGCTCGGCTGTGTTGGGCCACGCCTTGCAGATGCCAGGCCGAAGCGATGGTGCATGGGTCCAAGTGCGCAGCCACTCCTTCAGGCTAGAGACCTGGAAGGCTGACTCCAGGATCGTGCCCGGAGGTCTTGATGTCTACCATGCTAGTGAGACACCGTCGTCTGCTGGACGCCCCTGAGACAGCCTCCATCCTCCGCCTAATGGCGAGAAGCTGGGTCCTCAAACAGCTTCAAATCTGCGCGCCTTAAGTAGACCCAGCTTGAAGAGGCTGGCATGGGCCAGCCCGCGTGCTCGCCCAGGAGAAGCGCCGCGTCGACGTCCGGACGCGCGTCACATCAGTGGTCTGGATCGCCCACGGGAACACGCTGATCAGGTGTGCCCCAGCACAACTACGACCTGCTTCAGAAGCCGAGAAGACGACCACCGAGCTCAAGAAGCAGGCCAACCGAGGCAAGACCATGACGGGCATCCTTGAGACGGCCAAGGCAGGCACCTTCGAGGACCTCGTTGACCAACGACGACCGGACCTCCAGGCCTACGAACCTCCTGCAGTACCAGCTGGAGTACCACCAGAAGATGCCGCAGAAGAACCACCAGCTGCCGCCATGGACGAGGAGACGACACCCCTCGAGTCCGGGCACACTACGCCACGGTCGGTCGCTCAACCTGAAGCGGAACCAGGCGACACCGCTGAAGAAGGTCGAGGCCAGGAACCTGGAGCACCAGCTGACGGAGGGCCACCAGAGGGACCGCCTGAACCGGAGCTACCTCCTGCCGCAGAACCAGTCCCCGCCGTTGCAGACCACGATCAACCTGGGGGAGCTTCGTCATCATCATCGGCAGCTCGCCCGACGCACTGCATGACACACCGAGGGCCCGAACTTGATCTCTACCGACCACCAGAGAAGCGGCAGAAGGGCAACGATAACATGGAAGAGAAGGAGCTCTGGGTGGACCTACAGAACGACGATCTGGACATCCCCCTGGGAGCGGACGAACACCAGACGGTCTACTTCGAGCACAACAAGAACGATAACTCTGAGAAGCTGGACAGCATGGCCCTGATGGACACGATACTCAACAGCTTCATCGCAAACCAGCGCCGCAAGGACAAGCTCGAGCTCCCCCGGTCGAAGATGAACACCGCGGAGCGCAAGGAGTTCGAGGAGGCGATCACCAAAGAGACGAACAACTGGCCACAGCATCGAGGACTTCGCTCAGCACCAGCGTCACAGGTCAAGGACACCGCGGACATCATTCGAGCTCGATGGCTCTTCACCCGCAAGGCGGGCCACGGCGCGCCTCGCACTCCCGGGCTGCCAGACCGAGGGCCTGGGGAAGGAGCCGACTGCGATCCCTACAGCCTCGACGCGAGCCCGCAACGTGATGCTCACCGTCGCCGCCTCCAACAACTGGAGGCTGATCAAGGGCGACGTCACTCCGGCTTTCCTGCAGGCTCACGATCTGGACAAAGACCTGTTCATCGATCCCGACAGTGAGCTTCGGAAGGCGTTCAACGTCAAGGACGGCGAGCTGCTCGGGGTGGTCAAGCCCGGGTACGGCATCGGCGAGGCACCGCGCCACTGGCGAGAAACGGTGAAGGTCGATCTCAGGAAGCTGGGACTTCAAGCGTGCGAACTAGAACCTTGCATTTGGAAGTTGCGGTGTTCTCAGACTGGGCGCCCCATCGGCATGGCCATGGCTCACGTGGGCGACTTCGTTCTCGCCAGCGAGCACCCCGAGTGGAACCAGATCGCGACACAGATCCGCAAGCTGTACAAGTGGGGCACCTGGGAGGATATGAATGACGGGATCACCAGTCTCGAGCAGCACGATGTAACCATCGAGGAGAACGAGAAGGGCTTCTTCCTACACCAGAGGGCCTACGCCGACAAGACCCAAGAGGTTCGACCACCTGATGGAGGACGACATCGGCCTCCAGACAGTCTTCGCGACAAGAACCAGGCCGCCCTGCGGGCCTTCTGCGGCGAGGTATACTGGCTGGGCGTCAACACCACGCACTTCCTCCTCGCCTGGGTGGCCGAGCTCCAGTCGAAGACGCCGAACGGCACGCACAGCTTGTTCACGACCGCAAACAACATTGTCAAGCTGATCAAACAGAACCAACACATGGGGCCCCAGATTCACCGCCACAGCCGCGACGACCTGGTCGTCTTCACCCGGTGCGCCGCAGCTTGGGCCAGCCGCACTGCCGGGCATTCGCAAGGCGGGTGCGTCGCGGCCATCGCCGCCACCAAGGCCATGGAGGGTGAAAAGTCGCAGTTCACCGTGCTCGACTGGGGCCCCAAGAAGTTGGGCAGGGTGGCTCGATCGAGCCTGGCTGCAGAAGTACAGGAAGCAGGGGATGCCGAAGAAGAACAGTGCATGGTGCGCATGGTCCTGGCCGAGATCCTGCTCAACTGGCCCCCCGTCCGGGAGCGCATGGCGATGCCCCATCGCATCCCCGCCGTGCTCGCGACCGACTGCCAGGCGTTCTACGACGGAGTGGTACGACCCCAGTCGGCTGGATTGGGTTTCGAGGAGCGGTGGGCCGCCATCGAGGCGCTGGCGCTCAGGAACGCGCTCGACGAGGGGCAGACGACGGCCAGGCGGGTTCATTCGCACGCGCAGATCGCAGACGGGCTCACCAAGGGCAACTGGCAAGCGTTCGGAGTTCTCAAGCTGTTCCTGGATATGCAGGGGCGGGGGCTGGTCTACGACGAGAACTTCACGAGCGCGCGGAAGCGAGCCGCTCTGGGGAGGGGCATCTTCGACACCACCATGCCGGAGGACGCCGCAGCCGCCAAGGAGATCTTCGAGAAGCGCCGGCTGGCGCGGAAGGAGCTCAGCCAGAATGACGGAGCTCAGACAGAGTCCAACAGCACGAGACCGAGCAGCTCTCGGCCAGGCCAGGACGACCCCATGAAGACGGCAGTTGTTTTTCCGCCTGTCTGAATGCAATGCAGAGTAGCAGCTTCTGTTCATCTCATATTGCTGCTCTGCTCTGTCATGTTCTGCCGTGTTCTGTCACCGCCGCCCACTGGCTCAGAGGCGTGGGCGGGCGGGCTTGTTTTACCTACCGCGCCTGGCTCCAGCTGCTCAGATCGCGCGTCGGGGCCGCGATCGCTTTCGGAGAGCAAAAGGTGCTCATCTACATCGCTGAGGACTTGATTTTCCTGGAAAATCAATTGCGACAAGTTTTGCGAGATCCGAGGAGCGAGGTTACGACTTCGAGGACTTCGGGGACTTCTTGAGGCTCTTCGGAATTCAGGCCCGGGGCCGCCCCGCGGCCCGCTGATCGCAACCCGCGTTTGTAATCAGCGGAGCCCGCGGGCGTTCTTGGGCCCCCCCGGGCGACAAGCCCCGGCGGCCCCGGCCGGCCGGCCCCTGGGCGCGGCCTGCCGGGGTTCTTATCGAGCGGATCAACGACCCGGGGGCCTTGCAGAGGCCGCCGGCGGACACTCGGGGGCGGCCAGCGCAGGTGTAGCGCAACGCTGGTTCTGCTATTTCCTGCAGCAAGCCGCCTCCGGGCGCCGCCGGGGGCGCCACCCCCCGAGCGGCACTCGTCCAGCCCGGCGCTGGGGAGACCGCTGGGGGACCCCCTCCCCGGGGGGCTGGCGGGCAGGGCCCCCCCGCGGCAGCGTCGGGCGCCACCGCCTACGCCCCGTGGCCGCGCAAAGGGGCCGCCGCGGGCTGGGCGCTAGGAGGCCCGCCTGTGGGAGCTATAAGTGCCCGCGCAGGGCGGCCCGACCAGGCGCGCCGCCCGACCACGGGCGCGCGTCAGGCGGTCGGAAAGGGAACGGAGGAGGAGGTAGAGAATGAGGCGGGCGCGGCGAATCTGCTTCATCGGGTGGCGAAGTTACCCGGGAGGGGGGCCGAAATAGGAGGAGGAGGAGGAGGAGGAGGAGGAGGAGGAGGAGGAGGAGAAGGAAACAGGCAGGCGCGGCGAAGCTGCTCTGCCGGGTGTTGGGGTTGCTCCATTGCGTGGCGAAGGTACGGGCGAAGCACAGGGGGCCCGGGGGGCGACGCACGAGCCCTTGGAACCGCAGGAGGAGGAGGAGGAGGAGGAGGAAAAGGAGGAGGAGGAGGAGGAGAAGGAGGAGGAGGAGGAGGAGGACGCGATGGGATTATGTCCGATCTTTGGTCGGGTTCGAAGTTCGACGCAACTGGGGTTCGGGCGCCACCGCGCCGAGCCTCGTGGCCGACGTGGGCGTTCGACTGTGCCCACGGCCACCAGGGACCCCGAAATTGGCTTCAGCCGAAGGGAGGAGACAGGAAGGAGGCGATTGTGCCGCGTCGGGCGTCCCACATGCCCACCCATCCCGCCCTGTTGCGCTGAACTGTCTTGATCTGCCGACGGGCGATATGGCTGGCGTGAAGCCCCCCAACAAGGGCCCCTTCGTGTCGTGCACCATCCGAGAAGTGGAGCTGTGCACCCTGGAGGAGGAGGGGGTGCCAGATGAGAATGAGGAGGGGTATGAGGAAAAGGACAAGAATAGGACGAGGAGGAACACCAGCAGCAGCAGCAGCAGCAGCAGGAGCGCGAGGAACGGGAAGAGCAGGAGGACCAGGGGAAGGCAGGCAAGGGGAAAAGAGCGGGGCGACACGAAGAGCAACGATTTGAATCCAGAATTGCAGCACGCGCTGGAGCGAGAGCGCCATTCTGACGACGGGGGCAAAGCGTCGATCCGAAGTTGAGGCCGACGCCGCAGCGGGAGCAAAATTGTGAAACGCCGGAAACGTTCCGAATGGATGACATGTGGAACTCCTGAACGTTTGAAAACATTGTGCGGGAGAAAAGTGGCCACGCTCGGGCTGGGTCCAGAAAGAGAGAGAGAGAGAGAGACGGAGACATTGAGAGAGAGAGGGAAGAGAGAAGTAATCATGCCGAGTAGTTGTGAGGAGGGGAGGGGAGGGGGGGAGGGAGCGAGGGAGAGAGGGCGGGCAAGAGAACGAAGGAGGGAGCAGGAGGGAACAGGAGGATGAAAAGGAGGAAGCAGGAGAGGGCGAGGGAGAAAAAGGCGAGGGAGGTTTTGAGACCGACAGCGCAGCGCTGGAGGCCAGAAGAAGCCATTTGCCGTGTGTTCACGCCCTTCGCTGAGGCATGACGCCAGCCTCCATACAAGTTGCGTCGCGAAGAAAGGGACAACAATGGGGCATTTGACGGGTGACGACCAACCAGCGCCCACCAACGCAGAGCTTGCCCCTAGCCACCACATTTGAGACATGCGCATCGACGTGCGCAGCCGGGGGCCGCTCAGCAAGCAGTGCCCAGATGCGCCTTTTTCATCTTCGGGGATGCAATCCTGCAACGAGTGGCCAAAGCGCCCCACGACTTCGAAGGAGCAATTCAGCGATGACCCTGTCGGCGAAGGGTGCCCAGCGGTGTCTCGTCAATTGCGGCGACACACGCAGGCCACCCGCGGGCCGCGAAGACACCCGACGCTCGCTCGTCGCGGCTTGGGCCCAGGAAAGCGCGCCCGCTCTTTACGCGGCAGCGCGGGGGCGCGAAGCGAACCGCGCGCCGCGCACCGCGGAGGCGCGCTGCGCGATGTCAGGCGACCAAACACGGCCCTGAATCGAGCGCTACGAGCAGGAATGTTTGCTCAGCGTGTCGCGCAGCCGGGCACAGACGGCACGCCCGCGAGAGACCACGCGTTCCGAGCGGCTCCCGCCTCGGTTCGCTCTTACCTGCGCCCCCCTCCGTTTTCTGTGCCCCCCCTCGTTCCCGGCGCGTCCCGCCCGCAGCCCGACCAGCGCTTGCACCGGCTTCGACCCGCTTGCGCCCGTTGGCTTAAAAAGTGTCGCGCAGCCGGTCCTGACCCACAAAGTTTCGGCGCGACACGCTAGGCACGCCCCACTCCCCAAGCATCAACACTCCGAGCCTTCTTCCAGCCCCCCCACACGAAGCGGAGCGACACGCCATCAGTTTGAAGGGCACGGCGTGTCGTTGGGGCTGCCGCCGCGACACTCTAAGCAACAGTCGCCGACCGCAGGTGCAGTTGCAAACCCGACGGCGTCCAGCGAGAATTGTGGGGTGCCCCTCTTTCCTCTCGGCACGACCGGAGCGAATAAGCGGGGACGAAGACTGACAGCAGTTCCTGCCCATTCTGGGCAGCATTCGTTGTCAGCGTCGCCGCGGACTTTGTCCGTGTGGGACACTTGTCGCCTGCCCAGCAGCGACCGCTGCTGGCTTCGCGACGGGACTGGCACGCACATGTGCCTCTGGAGTCCTTGCGGTGTCCCGCGAGGCATGGGGGCGCCCATTGGCGCCCCGTTCCTTGAGATCCGACGTCGCGGAAAAAGATGCCGTGACACGAAAAACATGGGATTGACAATGGGCAACAGTAATCGCCATACATTGTCCGCTACGGGAGAACCTCTGGGCAATGCCGGCGATCCGATCGATCCCGGATTAAGGGCAGCCCTCCCCTGAGATAAGGGCAGCCCTCCCCTGAGATCCGACGTCGCCAAAATTACAACATCGTGGAAAGTCACGAACGGAGCCCTCGACCTAGATTTTTTTGCGGTGTTTTTTGAAGACGATCGATCCGGGAGAGTCTTGGGGCCCGAAGTTGGGTGAGCAGGTGAGCACGCTTGGCGCGTGAAACAAACACAACGCCCGCATCTCAGGGATTTTCCCGAGACAGGCAGTTTGTTTGTTCTGCCCAGCAGTCTCGCGCCGCCGCCGCAGCCGCCACATCGCGCGGGGGATGGCGCGGGGAGATCTGGGACAATGCCAGGGGGGATTGATTCAGGGTCAAGTCGGGACCGTCCCTCAGCAGGGGGAAAGTTCAAAAATAGTCAAAAATAGGCTGGGGATTATCTTTGGAGTATGTTTTACCATTTGGGAGTATGTTTTAGTATCTTTTATTTTTCGTCGACAATCCCCCCGTAGGGGGACACGCCCGATTTACATTCAGGAGGGACGCTGGGTTCGAGATCTTCCGGCGTGTTCGCCTGTTCCCGTCGGTCGTCCGGCCTCGGGGTGCGCCTGCGCCTCGCCGCGGGCGTGCTGCGGGTGCCCTGCTCGCCCCGCACGGCCCGCTGGAGGCCCCAGCTGTGGCCCGTCCGGGCCACCGTCCGGGGAGCAGAAGGTCAGGGCCACCGTCCGGGGAGGCGCGCCTCGGGGGGGGGGGGCCCATCGACCCCCCAATCGCCCATCGATCGCCGACAGGGGCCCGATGGCCCGCCCCGCCCAGGAGCGTGCGGTCTCGCTGGTTCTCGGGGTCCTGTCGCCAGCCTGTCGGCGATGCATCGCAGACTACAGGTCGATGCTTCCCCCCCTGGACTGGTCCCCCCCCCCCCGAAAAAAAAACAGACCGTTGCCTCCCAGGAGGATCCCGTGGCGCCCGTGCGGCAGCCTGGACAGGAGCGGCGCGCTTCTGCTAGAGGCGGCCGCTGAGCACTCCTCTTGACTGTCCGAAGGCAGCGCATCATCACCAGAATGGTCAGCACTGGCACCAGCAGCAGCAGCATCACGACAAGCGGGAGCAGCATCATCGCCATCATCTTCAGTAGCAGAAGCTCTAGTATGATGATCATCATCAGCAGCATCAGCAGCAACAGCATCATCATCATCATCATCATCATCATCATCAGCCGCAGCAGCAGCAGTATCACCCGCATCAGTAGCAGCATCAGCATCATCAGCAGCATCTGCATCATCAGCAGCAACAGCATCATCGTCGTCATCGTCATCATAATCGGCATCACCACCACCATCGTCATCACACCGTCATCATCATCACACCGTCAGCATCATCATCATCATCATCATCATCAGCAGCAGCAGTATCAGCATCAGCATTATCACTATCATCATCGTCATCAGCATCATCAGCAGCAGCATCATCAACATTAGCGTCAGCATCGGCCTCGTCACCGTCGTCACTATCATCAAACCTTCTGCGTGGCGTGTATCCACTCACCTCCAGGTGATGGAGGGGGGGCGATCTAAAATCAGCATCACCATCGCCATCAGCATCCGCATCAGCATCGTCAGCATCGTCATAGGCATCCTCGTCATCATCACCAGCATCATCGCCATCGGCATTATCATACGCCATCGTCATCGGCATTGCCGTTCCTCCTCTCAGAGCGACGGCCTGCTCCGGTGGAGGTCAATCACCGCGGCTGGGCCCAGAATCCCCCCCGCGTCTTCACCATGCACTCCGCGCTCGACTCGGAAATCTACGAGGGGGCGCTGGATCCAATCCAGCCAGGCACCCAGGGGGTGGGAGGAGGAGGAAGAGGAGGGAGGAGGGGCAGAGGGGAGGGCGGGGACAGGACGATGACAAGTGGAACGGAGGAGGGAGAGGTCGAGGAAGGGGTCGAGGAAGAGGAGGGAGAGCATCGAGGAAGTGGAGGGGGAGGCGGCGGCGGAGGAGGACTAGTAGTCGGAGGGGGACGCGGCGTGGAGGGAGGACTGGAGGCGAGACCGCAGATCTCTCTCCAGCACGTGGCGAAGCATGAGGTCGCGTGCTCAGCGCACGTTTTCCCCGATAGCGCTTCGCTTGTAACCATGATTATACATATTTCTTCGTCGGACGTCTTCCCCGTCGTCTAACCAAGCCCACAACAGGCCACTCCTTCCTTGTCCCTGCCGCTCTCACCAATCATCCCCACCTCCATTTTCAGGTCGGGGTTCGTGGCAATATCAGGTTCCCTGATAGCGCTTCGCTCGTAAGAAAGAACCGCGGAAGAGTCCCACAGGGGGGACGGGGAGCCTGAGGACGCCAGGTCCGGCAGCCGAAGACGCCGAGTCCGACGGCCGTTTCGCTTGAGGCTTCCTCAAAACTGGATCTGGAAACGTGTTCTCGCACCACTGCTGGGTCACATGTTTGGTGTGGACGGCCACAATATGTCTTTGCAAAAGTGCACAAAAGTGCACATTGCCGCGCTTCGTTGCTATCAGGGTGCATTGCTGGGGCCATAGTTCCCCAAAGACTGGATGAGTCCGTCCCGATATTTCTGGCGATCTCGGTTTCGGCCGCGTTCCTGGGTCCCCGATATTACAAGGGTGTCGCAAGAGTATCTGGCCGGTTTTGGTGGGCGTCCAGTTTTTTGAGATTCTTGGATTCCCGAGAGTGAGTTGCCGATTTCGGTGGGCGGTTTTCTTTGGTTGCGGGTTACAGGGTCTAGGTTTTCGGTAGTGTAAGGATTTGGCGAAGGAGGGAGAATGATAGAGAGTAGAGTTGAGCAGATATGAAAAGTGGAGAATGGACATTAGAGTTGAGAGAAAAAGCAAAGCGAAGAGAGTGGAGAACACATGGTATATAGAGCATGTGAAGTTCCACACTTCCTGGTTGCTACGGGTTCCAGATCCCAAGTTGTCAAGTGAGGCTTTGGCGCACAAGGGGAGAGTTAGAGAGTGAGAGTGAAGAGCATACAAAGCATAGTAATGAATGTATAGCAGGGCGCAGAGAGTATAGTATGTAGTAGAGAGTAGATGGCAAGGGAAATAGTAATGAGTATATAGCAGGGCGCAGGGAGTATAGTATGTAGTAGAGAGTAGATGAGAAGGGAAATCGGGAGAATCACATGCGTCATCCTTTTGCTCTCGCCCACCATCAGCGCGATGTTTGTTCGATGCGGCGCGATCCTCAGACCCCATCGCATCGGACCCTACTTGGGAGGCCTCCAGGAGCGTATGGGGGGGGGGGGCGGCGCGCGCGATCACGCGCGAGAAGTTGTTGGAGGGATCGGTGTTGTCGCTCCCTCCCGGCACTACAGAGAGGGCCTCTGGAGGCGACCCCCGCGTGGGGCGCTCCAGAAAAGGCCTCGCCTTCGAGGATCGAAGGATTCGAGGCGGGGATTTATACATAACCACTGCCTGGCAGCCAATGGATAGAATGGATGCCCGCCTCGCAAACGAGTTGGCATCTCTCCCTCCGCGGAAGGCGCAGAGGGGGGTAGGGGGAGGGGGGAAGGCTTCTTAAAAGCGCCCCTGTTTATTAGAAGATGCGGGCCTTGTCTAGACTTAGGGCCAGCGCCTTCTAAGAAGCGGCCTCTTTCTAAGAAGCCTTCCCCCCTCCCCCTACCCCCTGGTGCGTGCCGCCAATCTCCCGCGGCGGAAGGGCGGCGGAAGCCCGCGGAAGTAAAACGAGGGCGCCTCCGCTGGCGGAAGGCTGGCGGATGCCAGCGGAAGCAAGAGATGCGCCCCCAAGATGGATGACAACATGTTTGGGTTCAGGGATTCCGGAACCTGCCACTTGCTGCTTGGTGTGCGCTTGCCTCCCGAGTTGATCCGCTCAGGTTTGCGCATCTTGTCGCAGAATGTCCTCTCCTCCTCTGTCGGCCATCGCCCATTGTCCTCCTCCCCCC
Source organism: Prorocentrum cordatum (assembly GCA_963575745.1). Classification (NCBI taxonomy): domain Eukaryota; class Dinophyceae; order Prorocentrales; family Prorocentraceae; genus Prorocentrum; species Prorocentrum cordatum. The sequence goes on along the minus strand of CAUYUJ010004069.1, from coordinate 435,775 downwards.
ACTCGTTGTCCCGACCTCCTTATTCATCGTCCATTTCCTCGTTATCCACTTTTGATATTCCATGTTCATCGCCTCCTCTCGGCGCGATGACATGGGACTGCCGCGCTCACACGGACGAGGACGAAGAATGGAGAGAGGACGACCACGAAAATGACCGGGCCATGAGGACAACCCAGACCGCGAGGGGATTGTTTTGAGCTGGACAGTGCTGGAACATTTCGACTGGACATGTCGGCCCACAAGAGCGCGCCGTCGGATGTGCAGAGCCTTGTCGGGGAGCACATGGGTTCCACAGCGAAGGGCAGTATGAAGTCTTTTTCCGGGCGCAGCTGGTAGCTTTTTGTGGCCTTCCCAAGCCGTAAGAAGAAATCAGCTGTTGACTCTTCAAGTATCCCCGCCAGCCCATCCAGAAACAATCACAAGGCGAGTTGCCCTGATCAGGGATATGTAGCAGCACGCAGTCGCGCTATAACTAGGAGCCTCTTGGGTGCATCTTGGGGACATCGTGGGGCCCCACTGTGGCCCTCTCGGGGCCCTCGTGCAGGGGCAATGTTGGAGGCCTTTGGGGCTTTCGTTGTGCTCTCTTGGAGCCTTCTCGGAGGCCATCGATCAAAAGAACGGAGGGGTCTTCATTACAGTCCCGGAGCCGAAAACTTGCCTCTTGGGGCGTACCTGGGGCCGTATTGAGGCCTTCGTGGGCCCCCCTTGGGGCTCTCTGAGGTCATTTTGGAGCCGTCTTGAGGCCTCAAGAGCCCAGCGGGAGCAAGAACGCGAGAAGACATAAAGCATAGATGTCCGTAAGGTTTTGGCAAGATTCTGGCTTCTCGGGGGGTCATTGGGAGGCTCCGTGGCCACCTGGGGCGGTCTTGGGACGGTCACGGCGCCGCTTGGAGGCATGCTGGAAGCTAGCTTGAGCCGTGTTTGCTTATCTTTCACGGTATTGGAAGCCATCTTGGGCTACTTGGGGCTATCTTGGGCGCTCTAAATTTGAAGACTTGCGACCAGGCCCCTCCAGACCCAGGGAGATGGGGCAGGGGGAGAGGCAAAATTTCAGGACTTAGACCACAGTGTGACGCACCACGCATGAGGAAGCCATGCTAAAATATGAGTTGGCTTAAGTTAATTACCGGGTTGGTGAGTCTCTCGTTGTCTCTCTCTCTCTCTCTTTCCCCTCTCTCTCTCGATATATATATATATACATATATATAGAGAGAGAGATCTATATATATATATATGTGTTGGAAACATGTATATATCATTCGTGTGTTCTATCTCTCTCTCTCTGTCTCTCTCTCTCTCTATCTATCGCTCTCTCTTTCTCCATCTCTCTCTCTCTCTCTCTCTCTTTCTTTCTCTCTCTCTCTCTCTCTCTCCCTCTCTCTCTCTCTCTCCCTCCCAGCCTTGCTGCCCTTGTTGTGTTTGTATAAATGGCTGGCTGGGCCGTGGAGATCCCGCGCGCGGTACTTCGGTATGGGTTCCCTGTCATCGTCCTCCGCTCTGTTCCGCCCACATGTTTCACACCTCCCTCGGCGGCACGATTGGAGAGGCATCCACAAAGCCATCTGGGCACTTGATTCGCGCAGAAGAAAAACAAAAAAACAGTTCCGTGGCTCCCTCAAGTTGAGGAACCTCTCGGGCAACCTCCCAGAGGGAAGAGTCGGGGGGGGGAAGGGGGAAGGCAGTGCAGCTCGCCATTCAGGAGAGGGGTCCTGCCCACCAGAGGATCGGAAACTTCCGTTCTGGCGGTCGAGCTTCGCCGGAAAGACCCTTCGCCAGAGAGACCTCTGGTGCGGGCCCAATGGGGTCCCCCAATCGCTGGCCTGCCCGCGTAGATATCGAGCCCCCGCGGCCTCCGAAAGCCGCGCACCAGAGGTGACTCATGCACCAGAGGTCACTCTTGCGTGCAGCCGAGCTTACCTCAGGATCCGCTTCGCTCATGCCAGAGTTCAGTGCAGTGCAGTCCCATCGCGCCCGCAGGCGAGTGGCGCATCGTGTTGGCAACCAACATAGCCGAGTCGTCCCTCACGATCCCGGACGTCAGCGCCGTTGTCGATTTCGGTTGCCACCGCGCGGGCCCCGGCGCGGCTTGTTTGCGGACAGATCGCGGGCGGGCCCAGCCGCCTTAGCGAAGTTGGGGCTGGAATTGCTCAATCGCTCGTGCTGCTCCTCCTCCTCCTCCTCCTCCTGCTTCTCCTCCTCCTCCTCCTCATCATCATCATCATCATTATTATCATCATCATCATCATCGTCATCGTCATCGTCATCGTCATCGTCATCATCATCATCATCATCATCATCATCATCATCATCATCAGCATCATCATCATCATCATCATCATCATCATCATCATCATGATTATCCTCCTCCTCATCCTCCTACTCCTCTTCCTCCTCATCCTCCTCCCCAGAAGGCCAACTGCGGGTTCAAACCCCGCTACGCATATGGAGAACGCACAATCTGGGAACATCTTCTTGGGTTTAGGCGCTCACTCGCTTCTAGTGGGTTCCTTATGTCCTTCTCCTCTTCCTCCTCCTCCTCCAGCAGTTCGTCGTTTGGGCGATGGCACGGGACCCATGTTCAAAGGTAGGTTGGCGCACACAAAGAAAAGCCCCTCCTACTTCGCAAGGCTTTAACCTGTCTGCTCCATCAGACCACAGCGTTGCACCAGGACCCCATGAGATGGCGCTTGCTTACCTGCTTCCTCCCTCCTCCTCCCTTCTCCTGCTAATATTCCCCTCCAGTGAAAGGGTGGGGGCCAGAAGCCTCCTCCTCCTCCGCGCTTCAGGGCGGACACGCTGGGGATCGAGGGCAGAGCCCCTGATGGCCGACGACACGGACCGAGAGCTGCCTTCCCAGCAGGCGTTCCCACGGGACCCAGAGCTCCGACGACCTGATGCTCTTTTCTTCTGTTTGATCATTCTTCCTCGCTTTCGGCCCCCCGTGGGCCCTTTTTGAGGCCCTGTGCCCATCAAAATACCGTCAAGACGCTGAAATCAGGAACAGCTTGGGTTCGGACGGAGCTCGATGCTCCTCAGGTTCCTCTGTAGCTGTCCCTCATGCCCTCCTCGGGCACGGTGGCGCTGTCAGGCCCAAACGGGGCTATGTTCCTGACTTAGCGGTCCTTCTTTCCGCGGCCCGACTGGAAGTGCAGCCGAAAAGCTACCCCCGGCGAGCGCGGACGGAAGAGGACATACCTGGCGTCTCGATTGTTTCGAGACAGGGGCCCCCTGCCTCTCGACCACGTCCCCGCGACCGGTTGTTCATCCTGAGTAGTGTTTTGACGGTCCCCAGGCCTGGTAAGGGCTCCTAGAGGCCGAAAACTATGAAAAACAATTGTTTTGATTCTTTCGAGACGCTCG
>CAUYUJ010004069.1:424915-427415 GCA_963575745.1 Prorocentrum cordatum | reverse complement strand
ATTCAGGGCCCCGCGGCCGACGACGACGGCGTGCGCGCGCGAAGAAAAAACGAATGTGTCCCGCATGGTATTATTTGACAGGGATGATGGCCCTGGCAGGTGCGCAACCGTTGTTGCAGAAGTTCGAAAAAGTTGCTCGCAAAAGCCCGTTTGACAGAAATGTTTAAAAAGTGTTGGGTTTCCTACGAATCCGCAAGAGCGCGCGGGATGAAATTTTGACATTTTTGTTGAAAAACCATTGGTTTTTTGATGTTTTTATGTTAAAATCGCTACGAAAACTAAGGTTTTGGAAGGATTTCGTCTTGCGCGCGCGAATGTCCACTTTACCTTGGGGGGCCATGCACCAGGGGCCCCAACAATAATTATTCTTTAGAAGTAATAATGTTCAACAACAACAACAATAACAACAACAACAACAACAACAACAACAACAACAACAACAACAACAACAACAACAACAAAACAAAACAAAACAAAACAAAAAAAAAAAATGGCGTGGCCCTGCGAAGCCGTCCGTCGGCTCGAGGCCCCGCTGCGGCCCTGCCGCGCCCGCCGCGGGCCGGGGGCCAGCGCACGCCCTCCGCGGGCGGCCCCCGCGCGCCCCTCGCGCGGCCGCCGCGCGCCCTCCGCGGGCGCGGCCGCCCCCCCGCCATGGCCAGCCCGGGCGGCGGCCTGCGGGGCGCCGCTCCGCTCGCGGCCGGCGCGCCCACGGCGCCGCTCCGCGCCGCGGGCGCCGCCGCTCCCGCGCGGGCGCGGGCCGCGGCCGCCGCCGCCCTGGGGGCCCCCGCGGCGGCGGGGCGCCGCGCGCCCGCCGAGGCGCCGCGCCGGGGCCGCGCTCGGCTGGGCCGCTGGCGGCGACGGGCCTGGCGCTGGGGGGCGGGCTGCTCTCCGCGCGGCGGCGGGAGCGGCGCCCGCCGGGCCCTCCGCGGGGGGGGGGCGGCGGGGGGTGGCGGGGCTCGGCGGGGCCCTTGGCGGCGGCGGCGGAGGGCGGCGGCCGCGGCGGCGATGGCGCTGGCGGCGGCGATGGCGGCGGCGGCGGCGGCGGCGGCGGCGGCGGCAGCGGCGATGGCCGCGACGGCGATGGCGGCGGGGGGCGGCGGCGGCGGCGGCGATGGTGGCGGCGGCGATGGCAGAGGCGAGGGGGGCGGCCGCGGCGGCGGTCCTGGAGGTGCGGGCGCCGCACCGCCGTGTTGCGCTGGGCGATGTCGCCCGGGTTTTTGTCGGGCCCTGCGGGCTGCGCGGCCCTCACAGGTCGATGCGGCTCGAGAAGGAGCAGGAGAAAGAGGGGGTCGAGGGTCCCAGCTATGATGCGTCGCGGTTTTGTGTTGTTCGTGACGGCGGTTCTCAGGGGGGCGACTTATAGACGAGCCTAATCGTAAGGGCATCCCGTCCGTGACAGCGCCCCCGCCTCGCTCCCAGGCGTGAGCAGGCGGCTGGAGGGGAGCCTCGAGAGCGTCCCCCTCGCCAGACCGATTTTGTCATGACGTGGACCCCCAGCAGTCTGGACCCATTCCCCAGGTCAGAGTTTTCATCCCGGGTCGTTTTGTCGACGATCCCGAGGGCCAGCAGTGGAAGGGTACTTGTGGTCGAGCTCCTACTGTACAGTCACCCACGGAGATTATTGGGAGAGAGCTGCAGCAGACAGCAGAGCGTGCACTGCCCATGGTCGTCTGGCTGGCTGAGAAGTGGAGCCCCCCACAGTTGCAGCCTCGTCCTGTTGTGCAGGAGCTGGCGAGAGCGCATCCAGGCTCTCCTGGGATCCCTCGGCTCAGGGCCCCTGTCGCTGCTGCGGTGAAGGCTCTCGGGGAGGCGCAGCGTGACGATCCTCGCGTGCCTGTGCAGCACAATCTCGAGGAGAATCTGGCCACGACCATCTTCAAGCGCCTTGAAAATGAGCCACCCGTTCCCCTCCCAGAGGGCGCTATGTGCTGGCCGATGCTGCGTGAGCGTCTCGCGACGATCCCTCTTGCATGGCAGAGTGCAGTCATCAAGACGTTGGTTGGGGGGAGGACGACGAGATCAGGATGATTCAGACCAATTGCCCTTGCAAATTCGGGTGCCCTGATGCTGTGGACTCGCAGCGGCATTACATGTCGTGTCCGATCTTGCGGAGTGCGGTCTTCGGAGTGTGGCAACCCCAGTGCACCCAGAAATGTCTCTTGGACCGTCGGCTGGGCCTCGCGAGGGCCGTGCATGAGTATGATCGGCTCCTGGCGGTCCAGAGGCCGGTGTTGTGCTTTTACTCGCACTTCGCATTCCGAGGGGCCCCCAGGATCGTTACCGAGGATATCCCACTGCATGCCCGTGCTGATAGTTCCCAGCTCTCTCAAAGAAAGGGGGGAAGCGTGTACGCTCGCCTATAGCCCTACCAAACAATGTTCTAAGAACCTTTTGTGGTTTCCACGAAATGTTCTTAGAACATGTCTGGCTGGGGCTGTGTCGTTTTAACACGTAAGGCTTAAGTTATAAGAACCTTGCTTTTGTTGTTCGAACATGGCTT
>CAUYUJ010004069.1:387890-424815 GCA_963575745.1 Prorocentrum cordatum | reverse complement strand
CACACACACATTCACAAACACACACACACAAAACACACACACACACACACACACACACACACGCACGCACACACACACACACACACACACACATACACACACACACACACACTCACACGAAAGCAGTAAAATAAAGGTATCGGGTTGAAGGAGCTTTCCGAAGGTCTCCAGAGGTCCTGGGAGTTCGCAATATGGTCCCAGAGGCTTCCTGGCATTATCCGAGACGTTCGATGTGTTCGAGAGATTTTCGACCGAGTCCAAAGGTTTCCGGAAGGTCTCAGATATTTCGGACTTCGTTTTCATGTTATCAGTATGTCCCCAGGGGCGGGGGACACCATTTATCCACCCACACCAAGCATCGTTGGCTAGGCCAGGGAGCCGTATCCGCTCTCCTGGCCATATGGCCAGGAGGTCGCGCAGGATCCGCGTGTACGCCCTCCTGGCTGAGCTCGGAGACCGTACCCGCCACTGTTGGGCCGTGGATTGGCCTAGCCAGGATCGGTGCAGGTGGATCGTTGGAGGAGGGGGGGGGGGAGGAGGAGAAGTGAGCAGGAGGAGGAGAAGGAGGAGGAGGAGGAGGAGGACGAGGACGAGGACGAGGAGGGCGAGGAGTGACGAGGAGGAGCAGGAGGAGAAGGAGGAGGAGGAGGAGGAGGACGAAGGGGAGGGGGAGGGGGAGGGGGAGGAGGAGAGGATCAGCTGGCGTCCTCACGCAGGAGTCACTGCGAGGACGGCTTCGTCTTCGTCTGGGAGGAGGGCCCCAACTCGTTCGCGACCCAGCCGAGCATCGTGCGCATCGCCCACGAGCTCGGCATCGACGACCAGCTCGTCTTCGCCAACGAGGCGCTGCCCCCGTGGGTCAACCACGGCGGCAAGCTGCACCCGCTGCCCAAGGGGAAGGGCGGCAAGGGCGTGGCGGGGCAGCTGGAGCTCGTGTTCGGGCCGAACGGGGTGCTCAAGTTCGGCCTCACCAGCGAGCTGCTCTCGTGGCCCGGCAAGATCCGCGCCGGCATCGGCGCGCTGCTGGGCCACGAGGGGCCGCCAGACGGCAAGGATCCTCTTTCTACTTCCCATTCTCCTCCCCCTCCTCATTCTCCTCCTCATTATCCTCCTCCTCCTCCTCATCATCATCAGCAGCAGCAGCATCAGCATCAGCATTATCATCATCATCATCATCATCATCAGCAGCAGCAGCAGCAGCAGCAGCAGCATCATCATCATCATCATCATCATATCATCTATTCATCATATCATCCTCATCATCATTCCCCAATCTCATCATCATCAGTCTCCTCCCCTACCCGCTCTCCTCCTGCACTCTCCTCCTCCTCCTCCTACCTCCTTCCTCCACCTCTCCTCCTCATGCTCGTCCTCCTCCTCCTACCTCCTACTCCTCCCCTCATCCTCCTCTGCTCCTCTCTCCTCATCCTCCTCCTCCTCCTCCTCCCTCCTCCTCCTCCATCCGCCTCTCATGCTCTTCCTCCTACTTTCCTCCTCCTCCTCCTCCTCCTCCTCCTCCTCCTCCCACTCCTCCTCCTCCTCAGCCTCCTCCTCCTCCTCATCCTCTGTACCATCTTCCTCCCCTCCTCCTCCTCCTCCTCCTCCTCCTCCTCCTCCTCCTCCTCCTTCGCCTCCTTTCCTCTTCCTCCCCTCCTCCTCCTCCTCCTCCTCCTCCTCCTCCTCCTCCTCCTCCTTCGCCTCCTTTGCCTCCTCCTCCTCCTGGCTACGAGTAAGAGGGTGACCCTCCACCGCAGGTGCATCTGGTGCGGGCCATAGGCCCCCCCAGCAGCGGCCTGCGCATTTGGGATTTGGCCACCTCGCGGCCCTCTGAAGCCGCGCACCAGAGGTCACTCTCGTCCAGAGTCCTCTTGCGTGCCGCCGAAAGGAGGAGACCATCCGGGAGTGGGTCACGCGCATCCTCGGCGAGGAGGTCTTCCTGCGTTGCATCGACCCGTTCGTCTCGGGCGTCTACGCCGGGGACCCCGAGACCCTGTCGATGAAGGCCGCCCTCCCGAAGATATCGCGCATCGAGGAGTACTCCTACTCCCTCGGCTGGAACGTCGGCGGGGCGATCCTGTACGGCGGCCTGAAGAGACAGGCGGAGCTCGTCAAGGAGCGGAAGGCGCGGGGATCCGAAAGCACAATGGCTCGGCCCGCGGCCCTCGGCTCGACCCCCCCCCTCTGGGGCCCTGCGGCCCCGAGGCCTCCCAGAGCCTCCTGGGGGCCTCGCGCGTGGCCCCGACGCCGCCCTCGCCCTCGCCCTCGCCCCCCCCCCCCCCCGCCTCCCGAGGCCCGCTGGGCCGCTGGCGGGGTCCTGGAGCCGCTCGCCCCCGCACCCCCACCCCCGCAGCAAAGCAGCTGCATCCGCACGCCGTTCGCGCCTGTGGGAGTGGAGGAAATCACCAGTTTTGCAAGACGCCCGAGCGATTTCCGGCACGCCTGCGTGCCGCTCGCGCCGCCGACGCGCCCCAGGGGCGCATGGCCTTTGCCTCGCCGTGCCGTGCCCCCGCCCTCCAGCAGCAGAGAGTGGCGAAGAACATCGCGTCGTGATTTTGTTCATGACTCGAGGGGATCAGGGGTCGTCCCGCCCCACCCACGATCCTCCGCAGGAGCCCGCCGCGGGGGCCTCCTGGGCCGCGAGGGCCCTTCCGCCCGCAGGATGCGGACCCTCCTGCTTCCCCGTGGGAGTAGAAGGACCACTGCTCCCAGGGTCCATGTCGATCCGATCAATCCGACTTGATGCCGGCTCTGGCTGGCCCGATCCGATTCGATTTGATATTCCGACGATCCGGTGCGGCCCGATGTTCGCACGGTGTGGTTGTGCATCTTGGCGCAGCCGACCCGATTCGATGATCCGATCCCGCGCCGATGCAGACCCATCCGATGCAAAAATCGACCCGATCCGATGTACGACCCGATGCTGAGTGATCCTGACTGCCCCCGCGAAGACTCGAGAGCGTCAAGTCCGCCCCCAGGGCCCCGGACAGCCCCAGGATCCTGGAAAGTAGGCTTTGGAGGGCCCGAGATCGAGGAGAGTAGAGTCTGCGGGCATCGAGCAACGTCACCACGTCGGGGGTCTCTGGGAAGCCTCAGAAAAGATCAACCCCTCGGCCTTTCCTGGGGTGCGCTCTGGCCAGGAGATGTCGCCGCGCCGTTTGTTCCGACGCGCGGCCGTGCGTCTTTGAGAGGGCGCCGCGGCCACCAGGGCAAACGCCGCCTCGGACGCAAAGTTTGCCGTGGGTTTGCCGGGGTGTCAGCGTCGTCCACCTGGACGCGTCGAGAACAAACGGTGCGGCGACATATCGAGGGAACCCCAGCCGTGGCAACAGAAGCCTCCCGAAGACGCGAAAAAGGAGTGAGCACATGGGACACCCGCGGGGGCGCGAAGATGATCGCCCCGCACGCGTCGCGGCCTCGGCCGGGGCGTCTGTCTGTCCCTCAGGGCTTCAGGGGGAGGAGGAGGAGGAGGAGGAGGAGGAGGAGGAGGAGGAGGAGGAGGAGGAGGAGGAGGAGGAGGAGGAGGAGGAGGAGGAGGAGGGGGAGGAGGAGGAGGAGGAGGAGGAGGAGGAGGAGGAGGAGGAGGAGGAGGAGGAGGAGCAGGAGAGGAGGAGGAGGAGGAGGAGGAGGGAGGAGGAGGAGAGGAGGAGGAGGAGGAGGAGGAGGAGGAGGAGGAGGAGGAGGAGGAGGAGGAGGAGGAGGAGGAGGGAGGAGGAGGAGGGAGAGGAGGAGGAGGAGGAGGAGGAGGAGGAGGAGGAGGGGAGGGGAAGGAGGAGGAGGAGGAGGAGGAGGAGGAGGAGGAGGAGGAGGAGGAGGAGGAGGTGGAGGAGAGGAGGAGGAGGAGGAGGGAGGAGGAGGAGGAGGAGGAGGAGGAGGAGGAGGAGGAAGAGGTGGAGGAGGGCGCGAGGATGGCCGCGTACATCGCGGGGCGCGGGGCGCCAAGCGTGGCGACCTATTAGAGGCGCCCAGAGGCCTTGAACCCCGATCGCCTCCGCTCTGTTCGCGACGCCCCGGTGCCCAGAGCCCTCCCCAGACAGGATCGCGGCGCACTCCAGATTTCGTAATAAAAGGGAGGGGGTCTGGGCCCTCCAAGACGAGAGCCATCTCAGACCTCCCCCGTGGGAGAACCCGCCAAAACCTCGTCCCCAGACCCCCCCAGGCCCTCCAAGATAGCCTGGAAGAGACCCCCCGCCGAAATGAGACCCCCCTGCCCTTTTATTCCGAAATCTGGAGGGCGGGCGGTGTTCTGCCATTTTCGGCCTCGAGGGGGGCCCTCGCCCGGCCTCGGGGCCGGCAAGCAACGACGGAGAGGAGGACAAGCGGGTGCCGGGGAGAGGGTCGGGATGTTCCTCCTCCCTCCCCCTCTCCCCCTCCTATCCTCCTCCTCCTCCTCATCCTCCTCCTCCCCCTCCTCCTCCTCCTCCTCCTCCTCCTCCTCCTCCTCCTCCTCCTCCTCCTCCTCCTCCTCCTCCTCCTCCTCCTCCTCCTCCTCCCCCTGAAGCCCTGAGGGACAGACAGACGCCCCGGCCGAGGCCGCGACGCGTGCGGGACTTTCAGGGACCGCGCATCGAAAGAATCAGGACGTCTCATGTCTGGGTCTTGCCGAGCCTGCGCGAGGCGGACCCCCCGGACCCGGCCTGGCCGGAGTTCGAGTACGGCAACCCCGGTTCCGGGAGAACTGCGTGAAAGACCGCCGGTCCATTGCTCTCATCGGCACAGTCAAACTGAGAACAGAAAGAACGCGCACGAAAACTGAAAGCAGCCCTTGCCCATCTGAACCGGACTCGCTGTCGGTTCCGCCGCGGACACTGCTGTGTTGAGGCGCAGAGCCGCTTGCTCCATAGCGGCCGCTTTCGGTTTTGGACAACATATGCTGCTGGGCTCGTATCCATTTTTATCCGTACCATTTCTGGGCGTGCCAATCTCAAAGGTTGCCAGAAGTGGTCGTGGACCAAGGTGCCCTCCAGTTTTGCCGGGCAGGCCCAGACGGCATCCAGAGAACCCCTCACAAGGCCCCGAATGTCGCGAAAATTTGGGGACCCCTCTGGGCCAAGACCACCTGGCAACCTCCGACTCTCCCCCATCCATGCACTCACCATCGAATTCCTCTTCCCCCCTCCTCGCGACGCCTGGCGCTGACAGCGGTAAGGAGCGTCCCTGTGTTTCCTTCCTCCTCCTCCTCCTCCTCCTTCTCCTCCTCCTCCTTCTCCTCCTCCTCCTTCTCCTCCGCCTCCTCCTCCTCCTCCTCCTCCTCCTCCTCCTTCCCTTCATCCTCCTCCTCCTCCTCCTCCGCCTCCTCGTCATCATCATCATCATCATCATCATCATCATCATCATCATCATCCTCCTCTTCCTCTTCCTCTTCCTCTTCCTCTTCCTCCTCCTTCTCCTCCTCCTCCTCCTCCTCATCATCATCATCATCATCATCATCCTCCTCGTCACCTTCCTCCTCATCCTTCTCCTCCTCCTCCTCCTCCTCCTCCTCCTCCTCCTCCTCCTTGATGTTCGATCCTCGCGGGTGAAGCTTTTGTTGCGCGTGCTTCGTGCTTGCTGGGCCTCGGGCGACTCCAGGGGACTTCTTAGAGAAATCTGGAGGATCCCCCGATTTCAGGGCCCCTGGGGCCTTCTAGGCCTCGTGAGGAGCGCTCTCGAAGCCGTGGGGGTCTCCTGGGAAATCCTGTGGCTACCCTGGCCCAGGGGGCACTTCCAGCAACACCCGACCCTTGTACGTCAGTCAGTCCTGACCAGGCCGATCTCGTCTCGAGGATCTGCCTATACTCGGTTTGGGACCTGCGCCCTCCGCCCCCAGTCTGACGGGCTCGCCGCCCCTCCACCCGCCCCCACCTGCCCACCGATGGGTCCGCCCTCCGCCCCCCCGCCCCACCCCCCGATGGCTCGAGAATTGATTTACCCCAGAGCCCCCCCCCCCCCCCGAGGGTGTGGGGTGGTGCGGCGGTGCCCCCCGCCCCCTGTGGGCTTGGGGTGGTGGGATGGCGCGGTGGCCCTCTCCTGCGGGACAGGCGAGCGCCCTCTGTACCTTGGCATCGCCCGGACGTGTTTTTTTTTCCTCGGCGAGGCTCATCGAGGAGCACATTGAACCACCCCTGCGAAGAACATACGCGCACAAAGTCGAGAGACCCACGGGGAATGGACGTCCGAGCGATTGCAAGATTTCCCCTGTTGTCCTCAGGCCAGGAGTACACCGCCCCGTGGCTGGGCACCTCGTCCCTTCCCGCCTCCCCTTTGAGGCCTCGTCGCTACTCGCGGGGCGCGGGAGACGAGGGGGATGGGGCTGCAGGGGTTGGCGGTTGATGCGACGCCCGCCTTGCCAAGCCGATTAGCGACTTACCCTTTTTTGGTCCTCGTGAGGGTTCTGCGGCCGCGTGCTTGTTGCGGGCTGCGGGCTGGCGCTCGCCAGCTCTGACCCCAGGTCGTTTGCACTAAAGGGTGTTTTGATCACGGAGGCCCTGTCCACCTCCGAGGGGGAAGTCGGACTCCGCGCCGTGCCCCGGACACTCCTGTCGGGGGCGCCTTCGGATCTGGCCCCCCTCTGGAGAGGCCGCCGGTGCCCGATAGGGCACGCCGGTTCCTTGGCCGAGCGGGAAGGGGCCCCACAAATGTCGGCCGGGACGCGTGCCCGGGGCCCCCTTGAGAGCCAGAGGGCACTTGTTGCCGATTCCAGGCCGATGTTGGCGCTCCTTCTGAGCCACTTTCCCCTTGTCGCCCCTGAGGAGGGGGACGAGGGGGCGGAGGCGGAGGAGGAGGAGGAGGAGGAGGGAGGAGGGGGAGGAGGAGGAGGAGGAAGAAACTTCTGGCTTCCCCGGCCAGCGCCGTGGCCGCTATCTATTCTAGCTGTGTCGGTGGGCCGGCGGTCTCAGCGCGGGCCCCGCCAGGCTCCTTCAGGAACGGCCTCGCCACGCTGCCGAACGCCATCTCGGAAGCGCTCGGCCAGCCCGTCGGCGGGCCCGCGGCGGCCGAGTCGAGCGTCCGCCTGCGCTGGAAGCTGACGCTCCTGGAGACCAGGCATGGGCAAGAGGGGGTGGCACGCTGGAGGCTCCTGTCCAGGAGTTCGGTTGCAGCCCCTGTGAGGTCGAGTTCAGCATCGGCCCTGGTGCATCCTCCGTGCGGAATCCCGCCTGAGCTCAATGCGGGCGTTACCCGCTGCATCCCGCTGAACTCAGCTGGATCAGCCCTGATCCTCGACCTATTCCGGCTTAGTTTAGGGGAACGAAGAATGACATTATCCCGGCAAAGCAACCTAACAGCGATGTGTAGAAGCATAGCTGGAAACATTGCCTGTGGTATTCATGTAAGAGTGCTGTTGTAGAATTCTGGTGTTCTCGCAGTCGCATTCGGATTCGCAGTGGCAGTCGCAGCGGCAACGTCAGCGGCAGTCGCAGTGGCACTGCCAGTAGTTGCAGTAGCAATAGCTACACTAGCAGCAGCAACAGCAGCAGCAGCAGTAATAGTAACAGTAGTAGTAGCAGTAGAGTAGTGGTAACAGTGAAGTAGTAGTTGTAGTGTGTGGAGTGAACAAATAGGAGTGATGGGAGCAGTGGTAGTAGCAGTAGAAACACAGCTTTCGATAACGGTATCTCCAAATGAGATCTTTGTATACATGCACTGGCGGGGTCCGATCACCGCCGCCAGACCGAGAACTATCAGCATGTCCTGGCATTAAGGTGCGCAGTAGGCGCTGCGCAGTTCTTTTGAAAGGAAATCTTCGAAAGCAGGGCTGTAGCCAAGAAGGCTACGGGGACGATGATGATGATGAAGATGATGAGTCTTGGAAGTCTGGGAAGTGGAAGAGCACGAAGTGGCGTACAGTTGGCTGCGGGCATTCAAAATGTGGCCCGGGAGTGGAGTTCTGGGAAGTGGAAGAGCACGAAGTGGCCTACAGTTGGCTCCGGGCATTCAAAATGTGGCCCGGGAATGGTGTTCTGGGAAGTCCAAGAGCACGAAGTGGCCTACAGTTGGCTCCGGGCATTCAAAATGTGGCCCGGGATAAAGTTTTGGGAAATCGAAGAACACGAAGTGGCTTACAGTTGGCTCCGGGCATTCAAAATGTGGCCCGGGAGTGGAGTTCTGGGAAGTCGAAGAACACGAAGTGGCCTACAGTTGGCTCCGGGCATTCAAAATGTGGCCCGGGAATGGAGTTCTGGGAGGTCGAAGAGCACGAAGTGTGTGGCTGTTTGCTTAAAGCGAGCCCGGCCCTCGCGAGTCATCAGATGCTTTTTGTTGACCCCATTAGAAACCTATCAGTCTTCGCTTTTAGGTAATAAACATAGAAAATTCCGAGGTCCGCGCGGATTTTTCGGATCGGCGCTGGACCCCCCTCCCTGGCGCGCGGAGCGCGCCAGGGGCGGCGCCGGAGGCGCCACCAGGAGTTTCCAGCGCCGATCCGAGAAATCCGCGCGGACCTCCGAGTGTTTATGTTTATGTAATTATCCGTTTCCCTATAGTTGGCTCGATAGCTCTTTGATCGGCTAGTCCGTAATCGTTCCCACGAGGTCGTCCCAGGAGTTGTCGCCCAACGGGAGGGAGTGTGCGCACCGTGCCGGGACTCCGGATGGCCCTGGCTAAACTCTGCGGTGGTCCATACATTACGGGTGTCTCCTGCGGAGTCTGACCCCGATCCTCGAGATCCTCGAACCCCGATCCTTGAACCTCGGTCCTCGAGATCATCGAACGCCGACCTTCGAACCCCAAGTCCCGATCCTCGATCGATCATCGAGATATATTCGAATCTCGAGCCCCGATCCTCAGTCCTCGAACCTCGATTCTCGATCATCGAGATCCTCGAAGCTCGATCTTCAAATCCCGAGGCCCGATCCCCGATCGATCGTCGAGATCCTCGAGCCCCGATCCTCGAGCCCCGGTCCTCGAGCCTCGGTCCTCGAGATCCTCGATCGATCCTCGGACGGTCCTAACTGGATCATCGATCGACCCTCGATCCTCGATCGATCCTCGGTCAATCCTCGGCTCCCGGTCGCCGAGGAGAGGTCCCCCGACGGCACCTTCGTTGCCACATTCGACACGCCAGAGGGCCCCCAGCAGGCGAGCCGCCGTTAGGGGCGCCGCGCCCCAGATTGAGAGAAGGGAGGGAGGGAGGGAGGGAGGGAGGGAGGAAGGGAGGAAGAGAGGAAGAGAGGGAGAGAGGAAGGGAGGAATCGAGAAAGGAAGGGAGGGAGGGAGGGAGGGGGGAAGGGATGAAAGGAGGGAGGGCGGTGAGGGGGGGAATGGGAGGGGGGAGGGAGGGAGGGAAGGAGCGAGGGAGGGAGGCAGGAGGAGGAGAGGGGAAGAGGGGCAGGAGGGGGAAAAGGAGAGCGGATGATGGAGGACGGAAGAGGAAAGCGCAGGAGAATGGGGGACGGAGAAGGCAAGCGAAGGAGCAAAGCGGACGAGGACAGAGGTGAAGGAGGGGGAGGAGGAGGAGGAGGAGGAGGAGGAGGAGGAGAGGAGAGGAGGAGGAGGAGGAGCAGGAGCAGGAGGAGGAGGAGGAGGGACTCGTTGCATTGTCGGCGCATCGCCCCAGGGCGGGGGAGCGGGGACGAAGCCGATGTCGACGAGAAAGCCCCTTCGTCCTCGTCCTTCTTCCTCCTCCTCCTCCTCCTCCTCCTCCTCGTCCTCCTCGTCCTCCTCCTCCTCCTTCACCCACCCAATCCCCCTCCTCATTCTACCTAGTCATCCTCTGTCTTCCTCCTCCTCCTCCTCCTCCTCGTCCTCCTCCTGCCCCTCCTCCTCGTCTGTTCTCACCCCTTATATCGTTTCTTCTCCTCCTACGCATCCCTCCTACTATCCAACATGTCAGTACACGTTATGATTATCCTCGTGGTCCTTACTCCTCATTTCTCTTCTTACTTGTCTCCGTACCGAACGCCGCATCCGATGAACGTCAGGCGCGAGTGCCTTTTGGTCGGAGCGTTCAGCGGTGCGCCAGACGAATGACTGGGCGGGCGAGCGAGGTTCATCCCGCCCGCATCGACGCGACGCAAGGAGGCGGGCTGTGTTTTCTTCGTCTTGTACGTAGTTCATCTTCTACGGAGGGGGCGTTCGCTAAAGAATGTGCCCAGTAGGCTTCACACCCTCGAGGCTTGCCTATCTGATGAGGGCGGCGATAAGATCCATGGTCAAGCCCCAGCTGGTGTTCTGCCAGCTCTCGGACCCTGGATTCCTTATCCAAGGGCTCCTTATCCAAAGCCCTCACCGTAGTGCCAACGAGCGGCCCCCTCGAAGGCTTCTGAAAGCGACCACACAACATGCCAGAACCGTGCCTAGACAGCACACGAGCGCATGTAAAATGCAGGCCAGGACACCTAGCCTGGCCGAACACGCCAGCGTCACTTTGACCCCACGGTCCAGGAGGCGGAGGAGGACGAGGAGGGTGGGGACAGGGGCGAAAAGAGGAGCACATGCACGCCAGTTAAAACAATACGTTGGTGGCACTGCTTCTTTCCGCGCTTGCCGATTCAACGAGCTCTGTCCGATTATTTTCCGCGCGCCCGTTTGCTAGCCCGGGGCCCCGCCGTGCATGCAAACGTTGTTGTCAACGCGCGCGCGCGCGTGCACTGCCGACGCCCTCTGTAATCCAGGGCGCCCTTCTCGGCGTTCCCTGGGCTCGCGGAGACGCGAATCCCCTCCCTGGATAACAGTTTGGCAGGGCACCGATTTGTTGGGCATGGCAGAAAGTTCACCATAGCGCAGTAGTTGTTTGGCAAGCCTGCGTTGGTTTAAACGCTGCCGGCTTGCTCTGCACCGCACCTCGGCGTTGCTAACACATGAGCTCACCGAATGTCAGGAATGTGCAAGATTGGGGACATGTCACAAACGCTGCGATTGGAAAGCGTCGATATTCACCCTGTTTGTGGCACGCTGACAGAGTGTGCCGAGATTGCACGTAAGTTCAGGTACAACGCAGGCGTTACACACATCGACCTTCCTTGTCCTACTGATGTTGGCATGCCTCCCGACAGAATGCAGCGCATCGAAAGACGCACAGGCTTCACCCACCCTCCTGGCAGCTGAAGTTCCTGTGTTTCCCTTCGGCGCAGAAAATGCGATATACCCGACTAGACCGTCGAGGTGCCTGTCTTGAACGACCCTCCAAGTAGAATCAACATTGGGGGCCCTCGGAGCCGTCCTGGCGACACTGCCAGGCGGGTGGGACCTCTGGTTGGGATGCTTGCCCTTGGGGCCCTCCAATTGGGATTCGTTATCAGGGCAGGCTCAGCTGGGATTCGGGAGCCTTTCTCGTGCAGCCCCCCAGTTGCGATTCCCAGTCGTGGCGCCCCCAGCTCAGATTCGTGTCCACTGCCCCCCCCCCTCAGTTGGGCATCCCATAGGGGGGTCCTTCTCACAAGCCCCCCCAGCTGGGATTCCCCCTCACGGGCCCCCCAGCGGGGATTCCTTTGCACGGGCCCCCCCATGTGGACTTTTTCCCCCAAGCGGAATTCCTTTTCACGCGGCGCCGCTTCGGCGCCCCCGGCGCCAGACCCGCCCGCCCCGGTGCCCAGTCGCCCAGTCGCGCAGCGAGGCGCCACCTCCGTCGCGCAGCGGGATCCCCCACGGGTCGCGGAGCGAGGCCCCCGCCGATCCGACGCAGTTGCGTCCCTCCTCCTCCTCCTCCTCCTCCTCCTCCTCCTCCTCCTCCTCCTCCTCCTCCTCGTCCTCCTCCTCCTCCTCCTCCTCCTCCTCCTCCTCCTCCTCCCCCTCCTCCTCCCCCTCCTTCTCCTCCTCCCCCTTCTCCCGCCTCGCGCGAGACCCGCGCGCGCAGTGCCCAGTCGCGCAGCCAGGCGCCCAACCCCCGTCGCTGTGCGAGGCCCCTCCGAAGTCGTGGAGCGAGACCCCCGCGGATGCGGCGCATGACGCCGCCTCGTCCGAAGGGGGCCGCAGGAAGGGTACTCCAGATTTCGTAATAAAGGAAGGGGGGTCTCATTTCGGGGGGCGGTCTCTTCCAGGCTATCTTGGAGGGCCTGGGGGGGTCTGGGGACGATGTTTTGGAGGGTTCTCCCACGGAGGTGGTCTGAAATGGCTTGTCTTGGAGGGTCCAGACCCCCTCCCTTTTAGTACGAAATCTGGAGTAGAGACGAAGGAAGGATGCTCCCCTCTGGCGCAAGCAGCGCAGGGTTGGGGAGAGGGGGAGTGGCTGGGATCCCGGCGGTGCGAGCGCGTAGTTGAGCAGACCGTCCCCCATAATCCGGACCAGGGGGCGGGATGCGTGCGCGCAATTTCAACCAGGTTACCCCTCCTCCTCCGCCCCTTTTCCTTATAGATCACTCCTACCTGTCGCACCCCGAGTCTGGCGTTTCGCTTGGGATTGCCTCACAAATTGTGATCTCGAAGCTAAAAATTCGCAAAAGCTTCACGGATGGAGGACGGCCTGGTTTCAAAATGTGGTTCTCGCCTTAGCGCCGCGCACCGTCATTTTCAAAGTTTGCAAGAGCTTCCCCGATGGAGGGCGGCATCTTTTATCTTTCTCCTTGCTTAATGCAGTTCTCAACTTAGCGCCGCCCATATTCGATTTTGAAATTTGCTAGAGCTTCATGGATGGAGGATGGCCCGTTTTCAAAATGTCGTTCTCGCCTCAGCGCCGTGCGCATTCGTTTACAAAGCTTGCAAAAGCTTCACGGATGGAAGGCGATCCGATTTCAAGCTGTGGCTCTCGATTCAGCACCGCGCACATTCGCTTTCAAAAGTTGCAAGACCTTCACGGGCGAAGGGCGTTCCGGTTTCAAGGTGTGGTTCTCGCTCTGGCGCCGCGCACATGATTCATGAGATGTTGCAAGAGCTTCACGGATGGAGGGCGGCACGTGTTCAGCATGTGGTTCGTTTCCAAGCGCCTGGTTTTTGAATTCAAAAAAACAAACACGGATTTGAATTCCAAAGTCCAGTCTCCTGATTTTTTTTTATACAAAAAACTCCAAGCGCCTGGTTGTTGGATTCAAAAAACACTGATTTGAATTCTAAAGGCCAGTCTCTTGAATTCAAAAGATCAGCCTCCAAGCGCCTGGTTTTTGAATTCAAAAACAAGCACATTCGTCCTAAAAGTTCGCAGGAGCGTCACGGGTAGAGGGCGGTACGCTTTTTCAAAATTGGGCTCTCGCCTTCGCGCAGCGCACACGAGTTCGCAAGAGCTTCAGGGATTCGCACGGTTGACCTCCCAGAGACTGCGTTTTGGCACGATGTCGGAATGCCAGAGCGCAACACTCATATTGACCCGCAGTTCGGAAATCCCACACATGATGTTCTCGCACGGTTCAGGATCGTCGAGACGCAACAATAACGGTGATTCGCGGCGTCGGTTTCCCAGGAATGGCGTTCTGACACAATTCCATATTTTCACACGGTTGTCTTTCAACGGGTCGATTCCTTCAGTGGAAATAATGCGGGTTAGACCCCTATAAAGATGGAGCTTGGAGGCAGACGTGATTGCCGTTTCGTTGATGAGTCTTGAGTTGTCCTTGGTCCTCCTCCTCCTCCACGACATCCTCTTGACATTACCCCAACCTGCCTGCGCCCTAATATGCCCTTCCCCACTGTCCCCCCCGAACCACCTGCGATGCCTGGGGATTGATTTTTCGCCCCGGCGCGCGCTGCCAGAAGTGTGCAGGCAGATGTTCGCGGCCTGCGTTACCTGATTAAGTTTGGCGTTGGAAATATGGCGTGCGAGGTGGCGCCGCAGACCCACTTAGTGTACGCTATCCCCCATCTTGGGGATAGCGTGCACAGAAGAACCTTAGGCTTGGGGACATCATGTACAAAAAGGGCCGTCGCGGGGGATCGCCTCACAGGGGTAGCGTGCTTTTCGGAGATCGACGTTGCACGCAGTCTTTCCGGCGCCAACCGCACCACGCAACTGCTCGGTAGACTTGCCTATAGGTTGCCCGCAGCCTGCGGCCCCGAGTTGAACGAATGGAGCCTGCGCCGTTCTTCCGATCCACCTGCGCGGGGCCCCTGCACTCGGCCTCCGATTCGTCTTGTGTTTTGTGTGTGTTCTGGCCTCCCGCTGCGTCGTCTCCTGGTGCACGTCAAAGTTACCGCGTTGAGGCGGCCGTGGGCGCGATTTGCGCCCCCAGCCTTTTCAGCTGCTGCGGTCCACGAGAGCTGCAGCCTGCTGGCGCCCCAGTCGTGGAAGCGCTCATCTCGGGGTCCTGTCAACAGCTCCTCCGCCTCCTCCTCCTCCCCCTCCTCCTCATCTTCCACCTTTTCCTCCTCCTTGTCCTTCTCCTTGTCCTCCTCCTCCTTCTCCTTCTCCTTCTCCTTCTCCTTATCATCATCAATATCATCAGCATCATCATCATCATCATCATCATCATCATCATCATCATCAGCATCATCATCATCATCATCATCATCATCATCATCATCAGCATCATCATCATCATCATCATCATCAGCATCATCATCATCATCATCCCCTGGCGTTTGCCCATGAGCCTCTCCCTCCCCTGGACAGCGCCTCGTCCTCTTCCTCCTCCTCATCCTTCCATACAGGTATTGCAGCTAGGCCACCAAATCATCCTATGCCAGATATTTTCGCAGCACTTATGAATTTGTGGAAGCTCATCGCGTCAGTCGCGACCTTGTTCAAGGGCGCCCCCCAGCAGCGAATGGCGCGGAACATTATTCCTTGATTCGTTGCAGTAGTGGCTTTACAGACGCTGTAGATAATAACCATGCAGCTGCACCCGTGCATGTCATATCCAATCGTCGCCGCCATTATAAAACCAATGGTTTTCTTATAACATAACTATGTTCGCTGCCCGTGATGCCGCACACAGGGACGGCGCTGGCCGGCGTAGTTTCGCGCTGCGGTCAGCGCGTATTCCTCCTCCTTCTTCATTATTCCTCCCCCTTCTCCCCTCCTTCTCCTTCCACCTCCTTCCTCCTCCTTCCTCCTCATCCTCCTTCCTCCTTCCTCCTCAACTTCTTCCTTCCTCCTTCTTCTCCTTCTTCCTCCTCCTTCGTCCTCCTCCTCCTCCTCCTTCCTCCTTCCTCCTCCTCCTCCCGCCTCCTAGGCGTCGCGCCATTCTCGAGTCCCCCATTTTGGCATCGCTCGAGAGATTTGGCCGACCCTGGGGCGCTGACCCACAGGGAGTCAGCGTCGACGGCGAAGAAGCGCACACAGCCCCCAGAGCCCGCCTGGCGTAGGCGCCTCCGCCATCGCAGACACCAAGCGAGGAGGATCGTCGCCGCGGCGCAGGCCGACCTCGAGCACCACCACGGACACCACGCGTTCAGCATGGGGAAGAACTGGCAGCAGCACGGCTCCAACTACGGCTACCAGCACCAATCCCATGGACGCAGTCGCCAGTGGACGGTATGCAAGAGGTGTGAGCGCTGGGAATACGACGATGTCCTCCCCACACTGCAGTGGAAGTGCCGGTGCGGAGCCCACTTCGCGCGCAAGGGGAAGGACAAGAAGGACAATGACTCCAACCGAGGCCAGGGGCTGCTGAAGGCCCTTGAGGACGTGTCTTCACAGCTCGAGGGCATGGCGCTGCAGCCCGAGATCACCCAGCAGCTTGCCACGGTGGTCGGCGCAGTCGCCCAGGCGTCCAAGCCAGCCCAGCCACAGAAGAGCATGGCTACGCGGCTGGCCGACGCAGCCTGGGACTTGGAGCAGAAGAACAAGGCCTACGACAAGGCTTTCACGGCCAGAGACGAGGCCAAGCAACGTCTCCAGAAGCTCGAGTCAGACCTGCAGGAGAAGGCTGCAGCGGTGGTGAGCGCGGAGAAGATAGTAGACCAGATACGCATGGAGGGCCAAGCCGAGAAGAAGCCCACCCTCCTCCACGACATCCTCACGATGGACCCCGACGCGCTCGAGAAGGAGACGCTGCAGGATCTAGACGGTGCCCTGGAGATCAATGCGGACGAAGTCGACGCCGAGGCCATCGCCGAAGTGAACAAGGCGAAGGAGAAAATGCTCACCGAGTTCAAGCAGAGGACGGGCCAGTTCGTCACCCAGCTGAAGACGCACCTGGAGGCCGCCAAGCAGACAGCCGCTGCCGACCGCGCGGCGGCGACGCAGGCGGCCAAGAAGCGCAGACAGGGCGTCGACGGCACGTCCGTGAGCGACGAGAACCACGAGCAGGCGCCGCCTCCTGCAGCCGCGCCGCAGCCAGCCGCCCCAGCCGAGGCCCAGGGCGCTGCCCAGGCGGCCGACGGCTCGGCGGCAGGCTCAGGCGCGGCGGCCGCTGCTGCCGCCGCCCCCAGCGCAGAGCAGGCGAAGGGGGCGGAGAAGGAACGAGCCAGGGAGCTGGCCAAGCAGAGGCTGCTCGCGGCGGCGCGCTCGCAGCAGCCACAGCCCGCGGCTGCAGCGCCTGCTGCAGCGCCGCCCTCCGCCTGACGGGGGCCGGGTCAAGACCGCAGAGTTCCCGAGCGGCCGACTCGGCAAGTGTTCATCGGGAACATCAACGAGTGGGGAGTCAAAGCCAGCAGATTCATCAAGGAGTCCGTGGACTCGTACGATGCGTTCATGCTGCAAGAGACTCACGTCAAACATAGTAGACTGGCCGAGCTGGAGCAGGAGGTGAGAGGCTGGGGCCTCAAAGCCGCCTTTTCTGCTGCTCGACAGAGCGAGACCTCGCAAAAGGGCTCGCGGGGTGGTGCCTGCGCGGCCATCCGTTCTAGACACCAGTGCACGATGTTTCGGGAGTTGGCTCAGCCACGCTGCGCGTCGTCTAGCACAGTGTGCACGAGTAGGGGACAGAAGGGCCCCACCTTTAGTTTTCACGACTGGGTGCCCGTCACGTGGCATATCAAGGGTGTCAGTATCACCCTCATCAGCCTCTACCTTGAGGGTACGAACTGTTTCACTGGGAACAACGCTGCCTAATTGTCTGCGATGGCAGCCTTTTTACACACGTGTAAAAATCCTTGGATCGTGGCTGGAGATTTCAACGCTTCACACGAGGCCTTTTGGAAGTCAGGATGGCCTACCAGACTTGGAGGCACTATAGGCTGTCTAGAGCAAGCATATACGTGCTTCAAAAAAAGGATCCGAGCCCTCCCTGATCGATTATGTTCTCATGAGCCCCGAGGCGACCTTTTACTTTCAAGGTTTAGAAACAGTTGCGGTACCCTGGAAGCCCCACGTCGGTCAGGTTCTCACGCTCCGGGCTGCAGTTGCGCCAGCTTTAACGAGGACATTCTGCATGCCTGCGCCTTTCGCGCACCCGCCCCGCAGGAAAGAGGCGGACCCGAGCAGCAAGAGGCAGCGTCGCCTGCGGGAAAAAGGCAGTGACCTCTCGCCTGCGGCCTCCGATGCTGCTGCCGCTGCCGCCCCCCCCTCGCCTCCAAAAAAGTAGAAGACAGGGGGCAAGAACTGGCAAACCGACGTCGGGAGGCTCTAGGCCCAACTGGCTGGTCACATTTTCCCTAGGCGCCCGTGGGTTTAGACTCGGAGGAAGTAGATCCCTCTGAAGATTTGGATAGGGCTCTGGAGGATTCCCAAGACATTCCTGAACCAGTTGAGTGCCCATTTAGTGAGCCCGAAGGCCCGAAGGAGCCCGAGGAGTCGCCGTCGCCCGCCCCGCCCTGGGGTGGGAACCTGCCCCCTGCAGCTGAAGCCTCGCAGTCTGATTCCAGGGCTGCCGAGAATGGCGTTGCTGATTTAGGGGTTTGCAAGGAGACCCTCGATGAGCTCTGGGCTGAAGTCGGCACAGCCGCCCCCCCTTCGAGTGCAGAACGTGCCTGATCACTTCGAAAGTTGCCCAGCTTTTCGCGTGAGCCCGTCTGACTCCATCGAGCTAGGTGAGAGATATGCCCAGCTAATGCAACAGGTTGAGAACTTTTATATCAAGGCTTACGCCATTCCAGATCAGGACGCCTCGAGACTTAAAGGGAGAGCTGACAACTTCAAGCTAAAAGATAAGGAGGTCCGTGAGCGAGGCCTCAGAAGACCCCGTTTTCAGAGCTACCAGGCCAGCTGGTGGGCTAGGGTTTCCAACACTCTTGAACTGCATTGCACCCTCGCGGCCAAAAAGAGGGGTGCCCAGCAGCAGAGAGAGCTTCGCAACATTGCCCAGAGACTGGCACAGGAGGGGATCCCGTCGGCGGGCAAGAGCCCGACCCCGACGGCGCGCCTCCACCGCGCTGTGTGGATCGAGAGGCTCTCGGACATTTCCAAGGTCGGGCATCCCACCCTGCTCGGCATGGCACCCCAAGCATCCGATGAGACTGCCCGAGCCCACAGGCAATATTTTGAAAAGAAGTCGCGCGCGTGGGCCGATTAACTCTCGGACCCTACCCCGGCCAAGCCTGGCAAGTTACACAAAATCACGAAGCCCCGCCCTAGGTTTGAAGATGAGCTCATTTGTGGCGACCGTAAGGGTACGTCGCCCCTAGAAGTCATTGGTATAAAAGCCAGCGTCTTTCAAGAGATCTGGACCTCGAAATCGGTCTCGTCTCACGACTCCGTAGCCACTTTGGCTCGAGTCAGGGAGCAGGCACAGCAGGAGCCCTGCCCCGTCTGGTCGCTAGACCAGCTTGACCAGGCCCTCCGCCTGCAGCCCGACAGGGGCCGCGGCGTCGACCGTTTAGTTGCATCCGATGTGCGGCGTCTTCTTGTGGCGGCGCGCCAGCAGTTTGTCGATTTGATTAATATGGCTGAGCAACGACAGGCCTGGCCATTCCAGCTGCTCCAGGCCATAGTCATGCTAGGGCCCAAGAAGTCGGGTGGCAGGGCCTTGGCGCTGATCGCCTGGCTCATCAGGTGCTGGCAGATGCTGACGCGGCCGCAGGTGGATCAGTGGGTCGCCGAGGCCGCGCGCCACTGGGACTCGGCGCTCAAGGGCTCGTCCTGCCTCCGCGAGGCGCTCGCGAGGGCGCTGCAGGACGAGGCGGCGGATGCCCTGGCCATGGCGTCGGCGGCCTCACTGGCGGACACCAGCAGGTTCGACGACACGCTGGCGATACCGACGGTGGCGACAGCGTGCGAGGACCTGGGTTTCCCACAGAGAGCTCTTGCACTAGAGCTCCAAGTTCATGCTGCGCCGAGGCTCCTACGACAAGAGGGGGCGCACGGCAATCCATGTCAGGCCTTGATCTCGCTGCTAGCGGGTTCCAGGCACGCGAACAATCTTGCGAGAGCGGTGGTCTACAGGGTGCTGGACAAGGCTACCCTCCAGGACCCGCGCGCCCACCCGAGGGCGTGGTTCGACGATGTGAGCACCACGGTCTACGGCAGTGCCACAGCGGTGGAGAACATCATTGTGGACGCCACAGACAAGTTGGAGAGAGCCCTCAGCGATGAGGGATTGGAGCTGGCAGACAAGAGCGTGATCATCTCGTCCAATTGGGCCATGACCAAGAGGATCACGGCAAGGCTCAAGAGGAAAGGCATAGACATCAGAGCTGCTCAGGAGGCCCGTGACCTGGGCATTGACAGGGCGGCGAAAGGTGCACGACGAAGAGCGACACACACGGACCGAAGAGTAAAAGCATACAATCACATGACATCGCTGGGGAAAAAGCTGCGGCGACTCCGACGTGAAAAGAGAATGACAGTGTTGAACCAAGGATCCATGCCCGCATTGATGTACGGCGTCAAGGCCCAAGGAGAGGCTCCTGCTGCCATACGCCGTGCTCGTCAGAGGTATATTGCTGCGCTGGCTGCCCCAAGGCCAGGCAGATGCACCACGACATTTCTCAAGCTGGAGGGCAAGGACCCCGCCCTAGAACTTCCTAGGGCGCAGCTTCGAGCTTGGTTCGATCTTTATGCACATCGAGCGGACCTTCGAGAGTTGATTACAAAAGTTTGGTATAGAATCTACGAGCGTCTCAAGAGATCCCCGCCACAACACAGATGGAGGCAACGAAGAGGAGTTATCGGTTCTTTGATCCTTACCCTTTGGGAAGCTGGCTGGGACCCCGTGACAGCTACATTATGGACAGACCCTCGAGGAGATGATTGGGAAATGAAGCCAGAAGCTGCTGATAAGAATCCAGCCACCAGCATCGATGCAATTGTCGCTGATATCGAGGCACAACTCTGGAAAGCTGCAGCACGTGGGCATAACGCTAAAGGAATGGAGAATGGTATCGACGTTTCAGATGCGATAAGGACTTTGAAAAGACTGAGGAGTTCCAACCGACTGCCCGAAGCAAATGCCCTGTTGACGGCCATGACTGCTGGCACTTGGACCCCAGCGAGAAAGGCAGACCTCTTTGGCGAGGAGCATGCAGGCAATGGCTTGTGCGCATGTGGCAAAAGAGCTGACGACTTCCATCGTATCTGGGAAGATTGCAGTGCCCGGCCTGATCACCCAGACTTTGAGAAGTCACAGACGCTGCTAGCCATGGCCGAGGCAGGCCAACACACTTACCCGTGCATGTGGTTGAGAGGTATCCCGCCCAGAAGTTGGACTACGCCACCAGAGTGTGACACAGTCTATACAGAGGAGCTCTTCGGCGAGGCCTTGAACATGCACCGCATAGTTGCCACGGACGGGCCCATGACGGTCTGCGGAGATGGCAGCGGAGGCGAGAACGCTGATGACGAGAGATATAGGCGCTGCGGCTGGGCGTGGGTGGCACTGAACACGTCCAACCTGTCGGCGCCAGAGGTCAGAGGAGGAGGCCAGGGCCCACTGGCGGGAGCCAGGCAGACGAACAACCGCGCCGAGATCACGGCGCTGCTGTCAGCCCTCCGCCACACGGCTGGGCCGATCGACTTCTGGACAGACTCGGAGGTACTCTTCAAGGGCTGGCACCGTGGTCGCCATCACAGCCCTGGAGGGTGGAGTGTGCACGGCGACCTGTGGGAGCAGCTCGCCAGTGCGTTCCAGGAGCGCGGCCCAGGCGAGGTTCAGGTACTCTTCATGCACAGCCACCAGTCGTCCGCCGAGGCCGAGGCCAGGGGAGCCCCCACCGCAGCGTGGAGGGGGAACGAAGTGGCGGACGACCTAGCAGGGAGAGCGGCAGATGAGCATAGCATCCCAGAAGCACGTTTGAGCTGTTACAACTGGGCCGTCGCCACAGGTTGTTTGATTAGAAGACGTAGTTTAAGAGCCACTCCTTTTGCTTTTGAGAATGAAGTTTCGGGCCCCACGGTGAGACAGGTACGAAGGGCTCAACATAGATCTAAGCCCAATGCCCTCGCCCAAGCCCAAGCCAACACCACACACATTTTAACTGATATGAAATCTAGGTGGTCCTGTAAGTGTTGCAACACGTCGCTCAGTAAGATAGCCAGTAGCAGAGATTTAGATGTTTGGTTGACCTCCGAGTGCCTTGGACCCCCTCTAGAGCTGCCCAGACAAGCCCAAGCCCAGCAATTGGCCATGGGAACGAGAGTTGGTCACCCGTCCCATTGCCTTGCGCATTTTGAACCTTATTGGGTTTGTACGGCATGCGGGTGTAGAGCTCTAAGAGGGAGAGGCCATATGAGAGGCCTTGCGGAGGAGAGTAAGTGTCAGAACGGTCAGCCCCCCACCAAGATGGGGGCCTGGGTGATTTCACGTGTGATGGAGGGCCGCCCTCTCGGATAGGGCGGCCTCGGGGGTGCGCCAAACGGGGCCCCGTCCCTCCTGCTGCGTCTGCTAGGTGGGTTCTGGCCCTGGTGGCTCCACCGAGCACGTGCGGCAGGGGTGGCGGGCTTCCCCGCTTCGCGTCCTCGTTCTCGGCGAGGCCATCTTGCCGTTCTGACCCTGTCAGATTGGGAAAGTCCGGGAAAGTCCTCCTCCCGCCTCCTTCCTCCTCCTCCTCCTTCCTCCTTCCTCCTCCTCCTCCTCCTCCTCCCGCCTCCTTCCTCCTCGTCCTCCTTTCTCCTCCTTTTCCTTCCTCCTCCCTCCTCCCGCCTCCTCCTCTCTCCTCCCTCCTCCTCCTCCTCCTCCTCCTCCTCCTCCTCCCTCCTTCCTCCTCCCTCCTCCTCCTCCTCCTCCCCCCACACACACAGGAAACAAATCACTCGGCCCCAGGTCAACGCCCGCAGTGTGGTGTCCACCGTGCCGGCGCACGCGCTGGGCGAGGCGCTGGCGCCGGTGGTGCCCGAGGCGGCGCGCCTCTGCGACAAGGCCCGGGTCGCTGGCGGCGGCGGCCATTGGCGGCCTTCTCGCCATGAGTCGGCTACGCTTAAGTCGGGCAGGTCCCTCTGCAGGAGGAAATTTCAAAAATGGCCCAGAAAAACACTGTGGGGACGGTTTGTTGGTTATTTGTGATGATCTTTGAGTATGATTTGACTTCTGTTTTATTTTTCTTCCAAAATCCTCCTGTAGGGGACGTGCCTGACCTAAGGCTACGCTCAGGAGGGAAGAAAGCACACAGAGACAAACAATCGTCGATTCCGAGGAAGGTATGGAAGATCTGGGAAGTGGAGGGCAACACGCGAACAGCCAGAAAATATGTAATCCTGGTCCTGGGATTCGTGTCTATCTATGTGGGTGTCCCTGGGCCCCTTCAGCAGGAGTGACCCTTCGCCAGAGTGACCTCCGGGGCTGGCCCACTGGGGTCCCACCAGCATTGGTTAGCGCGCTCGGAGTCGCCTCCCCCCCGCGGCCCCCTCATGCCGCGCACCAGAGGGCACTCTTGCCAGGTGTCACTCTCGCGCGTAGCCGAATGAAGCGCCATCAGGGGCACCGTTGGGGGGAGGTCGGCTCCAGGTTCGAGGTCACAGGTTCTCGGGCGTCGTCGTCGGTTCCCAGCGGCTCTGCAGCCGAAGGGTGCCTTCCAGCGACTGCGCCTCGCCGAGGGCGCCCCAGGCGTGCCCCGAACGGCCACCGGAGAGCCGAGCCACGGCCCGAGAGCTGCCCCCGAGCGCCCACTCACCGCCGATAGAGGGGGCCCCGCGGCCCACCCCGCGCAGGAGCGCGCACGATGCGCTGTCGGGGGTCTCTCGCCGAGCGGTCGTCGATGCATCGCCGAGTCCGGGCCGAGGCTGCCCCGCTGAGCCGGTCCCCCCCCCCGATCGTGCCCCCTCAAGCAAGCGGGCCCCGAGGGAAAGCGTGCCCTGGTGTGTGTCTCTCGGTCTCCTAGCTCTCGGGGCCCTCCCAGGGAGGGGCCGTGGGGCCGTTGAAGGAGTGGTTCGGGATGACGAGTTCGCTCTCGAGGCCCGTTTCACTCAGCACCCGCTTCCGTCATGCTGGCAATTCGGCGGCCACCGATGGCCATCGGCGGCCATTGGCAGCCTCGAGTGGCTTGTGGTGGTGAGGGCAGCGGCGTCGTCGCCATCGTTGTCCTCGTCACCCGCGTCGTCCTCTTCGTCGTTGTCCTCGTCATCCTGGTCGTCCTCGTCGTTCCCGTCGTAGCCCTCCCTGCCGTTGTCGATCGAGGCTCGAGGCTGCAGGCTTCTGGAATTGCGTGGGGCCTCACTGTGCCTGCAGGGAGGAGGGCGTCCCTCGTCGCTGCGTTTGGACCCCTCTGCGGTGACCTGGCCAGGAGGACGCGCCGCAGGATCGTGCCCGGGCGTTTCGATCTTGGCGCAGAGCCGTCGTCATCGTCGTCCTCTTCCTCCTCCATGCTCCTCCGCCCGCGCAGAGCGGTCGTCCTCGTCGTGCTCCCTGCTCCTCCGCTCCGTGTTCCTCCGCCCGCGCTGCCCCCGGAGGGGCGGTCCGTCGGGCCGGCGGTGCGCGCCTGCTCGCTCGCTCGCTCCCCCGCTTCGGCCACCTCCTGGGGGAGGAGGAGGAGGGGGGGGGGGGGGGAGGAGGAGGAGGAGGAGGAGGAGGAGGAGGAGGAGGAGGAGGAGGAGGAGGAGGAGGAGGAGGAGGAGGAGGAGGAGGAGGAGGGAGGAGGAGGAGGAGGAGGAGGAGGAGGAGGAGGAGGAGGAGAGGAAGAGGAGGAGGAGGAGGAGGAAGGCAGGAGAGAAGGAGGAGGAGGAGGAGGAGGGCAGGAGTAAGAGGAGGCGGAGTAGGAGTAGGAGGAGTAGGAGGAGGAGGAGGAGAGGAGAAGATGGAGGAGAAGATGGAGGAGGAGGAAGAGGAGGAGGAGGAGGAGGAGGAGAGGAGGAGGAAGGCAGGATGAGGAGGAGGAGAAGGAGGAGGAGGAGAAGGAGGAGGAGGAGGAGGAGGAGGGGGGTGCGGGGGTGCGGACGGGAGGCGGACCTCACGCCTGGCCAGAAGGACCACCTCAGACAGGAGGAGCGCCGATGCCGAAACCTTCTTGCCTCTCTCCGCCAGCAGTGGCGGCAGGACTGGGCGCAGGACCACCGTCCCTACACCGAGGATGACCTCAGAGACGCCTGCGCCCGGATAAAGGTCGGGAAGGCTAGCGCAGGACTGCCGTACGTTTGCCTCAAGGAGATGCCCCAGGGCCAAGGGGGGCTCCTCCTGGGTGTGCAAAACTTCGCCCGGTTCCTCATGGTGATCCCCGGCCGCTGGAAAGATCAGCCGACTTTCCATAAACGCAAGCAGGGGAAGCCACAGCAGAAGTACCAGAGCTACAGGACCCTCAGCACGAATACCGTCGAGCTCAGGATCGCCGAGGAACTGTGGGCGCTGCACCACGAGCACGCGCTCTGGCTCTCTGCTGGGGAATGCCAGTTGGGCAGGTGCGACTCCCTCATCGCGGTCCTGCTCGGCGTCGAAACGCGGCTTATTCGTGCTGACTTGGGCCTCCCCATCGCCGAGGCCTTCACGGACCTCCCAGAAGCGTTCGACACGATCCACGGCCCAGCGGTCACACTGGGCATCAACGAGAGCGCCGGCCTCACCGGAGAGGACCTCGTGCTGGCCGCGCAAATGCTCCACGGCTCCCAGGTCCGCGTGGTTTCCGGCGACGCACAGGCTGCCCCAGTCCCCCTCGCGGACGGCATGCCAGAAGGCCGACGCCTTGCCCCAGCCTTCTTTGTCGCGGCAGCCAGGGCCTTCAGGGCGGCCGCTGGCCCCGAGTGTGGCGGCGTTGGGCTTGACCCCCCCCCAGAGGCGGTCACAGCCTTCCACCTCGCTGCCCGCGAGGACGCCGGAGAGGCCCCCCCCTGCCGGGAATGGTGCGCGCAGACTGCCCGCAGGTGCCGCCAGGGCTACCAGACCTGGGAGGACGCCATGCGCGCAGCCCTCTCCCGCGCGGACCAGCGCGGCCTGATTGACGCCGCCTCCACCCTGCGGGTCGGCCTGACACAGTTCATGGACGACAACGTGCACAGAGCCAGCTCCAGGGGCGGCCTCGCCCTCTGCATCCAGCGCATCACGGAGGCAGCCCAGTCGGTCCGAGGTGAGCTCCGCGTCGGACCGGGGAAGACGGAGTGCATCAGCAACGGGATCATGGACGTCCGACCGATCCGCGGCATCGCGTTCGCCCCGCTCCTCACGTCCTTGGGCATCCTGGTTGAGGCGGACGCCCGCATGCTGGGCCTCCTCAGGCAGGTCGAGACCCGGGCGCAGGGAGGCTGGGCCAGCGCGCTCACGACCATCGAGCACCTCCGCCTGCCCACCGCCGCCGCGCTGGCCGCCTTGCACACGCGGACCACCCCGCCAGCATGCCACGGGGCGGCCCTGCTCATAGTCCGCGGCGACTGGGAGAGCCGCGTCGACTCCATCCCGGACCGATGGGTCTCGCGGCTGCTGGACCTCTCCCAGGCAGTGCTGCGCGTCGCCCTCCTCCGCGAGGGCGGGTTCGCCTGGCGGCTGAGCACCAGCACCCTCCGCCATGCCTTCGGCCTCCACGCTCGCGTCCAGGCGCTCCCGCAGACGGCGCCCCCGCCCCGCGTCCAGCGCGCTGCGCGCGAGTGCCAGGGCACATGGACAGCCGCGCTCGAGCAGCACGCGAACGACCTGGCCATCCTCCTCTTCGTCGGCTGGGCCCGCGGCGCTCTCGCCCAGGAGGCCCAAGCCCTTAGCGGCCCGGCGAGGAGGCGGGCGACCCGCCGCTACCTCCGCGAGGCCGTCGACCTTGGGCTGCAAGCGCGGGAGGACGGGTGGCTCGCGGCACAGCGCAGGCTTGACCCAGCCCGAGGCCCGCGCAGCCTCGCAAAGGTCAGCGATCTTGCCCCGGTGTGCCACGCCGTCCGCCCCTGGGCGCAGCTGCGGCTCCAAGGCCGCTTCACGTCCCACGGCAGCGGCTTGTTGGCGCCCTGCCGCCGGCGCGGCGCTGAGGCCCGGGTGGGCGGCAGCCATTTCGGGACGTGCCCCCAGGCAGCCCGCGCCGCTCAGGACGCAGCCGCAGGCACCCCCTGGGAAGGGGACACCGCCGCAGAGCTGCGGCGCCAGTGCCGCGAGGACGCGGACGTCCTCACGGCGATCACAGTGGCCAGGCGCCCCGCGGCCCGCTAGGCAGGCAAGGGGCCTCCGTCCGAGACATAAGGAGCCATAGACCCCTGGCCCTCGGCCCGGCCCGTCCTCTCTTGGCCCGCGGCGCCCCGCCCCTTCCCCCTCCCCTCATTCCCCGCCTGCGCCGCCCTTGCGCCGCCCTTGCGCCTCCGCCGGTCCCCGCCCATCCCCACCATCCCCCTTCCCCTCTCCCCCCTGCCCCTGCCCCCCCCTGGCTTCCTCCCCTGGCCCCGGCCCGCCCCTGTCTCCCGCCCTGGTAAATCGAAAGCACGAGCCAGACAGAGAGTCTGGGGTGGCCCCGGCGTGCCTCGCCAGCCGCGACCTTGCGCGGCTGGCCTGAGCCAGGGCACACCCCCGATTCTCCCGTTGGCCCCGTGCCCTTGCGCTCGGCGGAGGCCCCGGAAAAGAGTGCGCAGCCCCCAGCGGGCGCCCAGCGTGTTCTTCGCATGTCTCGCGCCCTGGGCCGTCTCATGGGCGAGTTGCGGGGGGCGCTGAGTCGCTGGCAGACCGCTGGGCCTAGGCTATATGTTGGTTGTTTAAAGCTCCCGCGCGTCTGCCCTGGGAGCCCGCGCCACGAGGACGGCGGCGGCGACGCGGTCGAACGAATAAAAAGGGAGAGGGGGAGGAGGAGGAGGAGGAGGAGGAGGAGGAGGAGGAGGAGGAGGAGGAAGGCCATATGCGGGACCCATCCCCCGCACTCGCCCCTCGCGACGCGACGCGCGGCGCGCTGGCCGCACGCACGCGGCCGCGCTGGCTGTGCGCCATGTCAGCTGGCCGCCAGCCGGGGGGCTGCCCCCCCCCCACCCGCGGGGCGGCCCCCTGTGCGGGCGCGAAAGGTCAGTTGCACGGGGCGCCACAGCGACCTGGCGCGTTGCGCACCGCAGGCGCCTGGTTGCGGCCGAGGCGGCTGCGCGGCGACCAGCGCAGAACTATGACACCCAGGGGGGACAAGTGCGATCAACAATTCAAGTGTTATAGAAAAGCTCAAATGCGATAAGGACTTAACCCGAGAAGTTGTTTGATCGCAGTTGGACGCAGAACAATGACACCAATGGGGAGCACCAGGTTCGGCACCAAGTGCGACAAGGTCGCCACCAAGTATGACAGACAAGACCAGCACCACAGGCACGACGCCAAGCACGGCAAGTATTACACCAGACACGGGAAGCACATACGGGTACGTGACCAGCAGAGACGGCACCAAGTACGACGACACGTATTCCGAATACGACGGCAAGAAGGACAATCCGCCCATCAAAATGTGGCGCAACAGGCAGCATGACCAGCTTGTTGAATACAAGGAATTGGTCATCGAGGTCCTGGACTACTCCTCCGGCGACGTCCACGACGGCTACGACAATTTCGTCGATACCGATTTGCACCACACGCCAAGTGAGGAAGGGAGGGACTGGCACTGGCTTGCCCCCACCCGCGCAGGCGATTTCCCAGCTTGAATCGCTGGGGCTCGAGGGAGGTGCCGCGCGTAGCACTCGGGCGGGCCCTTGCATCACCGACATCTGCGGCGACGGAGCCCCGCTGGCGGAGCAGCCACAGGCAGAGTCGAGAGCCACCAGCTGGGCTACCAGGGCCTACAGCTCAGCTGCGAGAGTGACCGGCTGAGCTACGAGGGCCGCAAGCTGAGCCACAGGAGCCACCAGCTGAGCCGCGAGGGCCACAAGGTCTGCTGGGCTGGCCACACGCAGAACTACGAGAGCCACGGGCAGAGCTACCTGGCCCACCAGCGGAGCTTCGGCGACCATCTCCTGAGGCGCGAGGTCCACCAGCAGAGCTACGGGGGCAACGCGCAGAGGAGGGCAGGAAGGAAGAGGACGCCACCGAGGCCTCCGAGAGAAAGGAGAATAAGAAGGATGAGGAGGTGGAGGAAAAGATCCGTGTGGTCACAGAGGAAAACGACGGTATGAAGGCAGGGGACGACTGGAAGGCGGAGGAGGCCGGCAAGAAAGACGAGAGCAGGAAGTCCGCCGTAGCCAGAAAGGCAGAGATCGCCAACAAGAAAGAGGAGGATAATTCCGAGGAGGAAAACAAGGCAGTGAAGGATAGGAAGGACGAGGAGCTCGGACAGGCAGCAACTGCCAGAAGGGCTGTGGACGCCAAGAAGACGCACAAGGCTAGGAAGCCGAAAAATATTAAGAAGAAGAGGAGGTCAAGAGTGTACACGAGGCCATGGAAGCTGGGGAGGCCAGGACGGCCGCGGCAATGAGGGCCATGGAGGCCACGTACGCCATGCATGACCCCATCCCCCACCCGATCGATGCGGAGATAGATGGCATCATCAGCCAACTGGAGCGCTACAGGGACGCGCAGGCGCGCTAGGATTGGGCCCAGTTCTGGGTTTTAGGGTCCGAGGTACGACGAGGAGACGATGGCGAGGACGACCTGAAGAGGCACGGGATCAGGAGACCTTGCTGGATGCGCGACGACTGTTCAGCGGAACCGTGATTCCGACTTTTCTGTATGGGTCAGCGTGTTGGACTAACACACAAATCTTTGAACAGCGAGTACGCAGCACGCAGAGAAAAATGCTTCGTATGATTTTTCGAGTGCCCAGGCGTCGCTTTTGTACGGACAGCAGCCCGGGGAACTGTACGTCCGAAGATACACGCGTTCATGAATCCAGCACTAGTGAAGACCAAAGTGACAGATCTCCCTCCAGCTCGACGAGCGGCGATACAAACTCAACTACTTCATCGGGATCCAGTAGCAGTTCTGGCGGGCTCGAACCCTGGCATGAATGGATGCAGCGAGCTACACGTTACGCTATGCAACCGATGGAAGCGAATGGATATGACAAGTGGGAAGTCATGCAACGACGCTACAAGTGGGATCTGGCACAACACCTTGTTACGACAGACCGGCACAAATGGAGCAATGCAGCATTGCACTGGGGTCCGAGCTTGCTGGCTCAGCCTGCGAGAAGATCAACGGGAAGACCCAAGCGGAGGTGGACCGACGACCTCACGAAGGCAGTGCAGATACACAGTTCTATAGGAGGTACTTGGATGTCCGTTGCAGAAGACGCACAAGAGTGGGAACGAGTTGGACATATATATATATATATGGAGGTTAAGTGAACGGCGCCCCGGCGCCAACTCCTGGCCCCGCGCGCGGCCGCCCTTTTCGGGCGCATCGGGAGCTGCCTGCCTGCCTGTCTGCCCAGCAGAGCTACCCAGTCCACCAGATTAACGACAGGGGCACCGACCAGAGCTTCGAGAGTCACCACCACATCTGCGCGAGCCGCCTGCTGAGCTGCGAGGGCAACGGGCTGAGCTACGAGAACGCCGACGACCACCTCCTTGAGCTACGAGAACAACGAGCGGGCGTACGAGGGCAACAAACGGGGCCACGAGGGTCACCAACAGAACTTCGCGAGCCACCAGCTCAACTACCAGGGCCACAACACGGGCTACGCGGCCCACAAGCACAGTTGCGAGGGCAAGCAGCTGATCTGCCAGGGCCACCAGCTGAGCTCCGAGGACATCGAGCAGGGGTTCGAGGACAGCGAGGGCCACCACCAGAGCTTCGGCGGCCACCAGCTGCGCTACGAGCGCAGCAAGCAAAGTTCTGGAGACCACCTGCCGAGCTTTAAGGGCAATCAGTACGTACAGCTTCGACAGCCGCCTGCAGTGTTCCAGGGGGCATTTGCAGAGAACGACGAAAAGCGCGACGATGAGGCCGAAAACGAAGAGGTCAAGAGGACGTGCATGATGGGGAGGGTCAGGAGGTTGCGAAGGCCAGAGAGGTCCTTGCATACTACGAGGACACATGGGGGCGCGAGCACGAGCTGCGAGCCCACACCATCGAGGCCATACACGAGAGGGGCCACATCTCCTACGACGAGTACTTGCAGCGCACCACCGCTGCGCGACGCTAGATCACAGGTCTGGTACAAGCTCTGAGGATCACCGCGAGGTGCGCGCAGGACGCTTCCGACCCGCTGGGCAAGCAGATCGAAGACCCGACCGCGCCCACTGCAAGAAGGCGGGGCTACTACGACTGACAAGGGGGCGCCAAAACTCATCTCCCTACCTCATCCTCTCGATCTTCTTCGGGGTTGCTGGAAGGGTCGTTGGAGCCCCTGGAGGTGGCGTGGGTTTGGTGCGGCATGGCCCCTGCCCGTGTCTGTCGGTGGTTGGGTGTTCCAGCCGATGGACGGTGCCCCGCGCGCCGCCGGCGCCCGCGGGGCGCCCTTCGCGCTGGACTAAACGTTGCCCGCTTGGTCATGCCGATTGGCTCGCAGAGGGATGTAGGAAGGATAGGACGGTTCCTCCCTCCCTTCCCCCCTCTGGAAACAAGGCCCCTCTGGTGGCGTCAGGGGGAACTCATCCGCCGGTCGAGAGCGCGGGCCCGCGTCCATGGGCGCGCGTTCGACCGGCGGAGAGGCAGGGGCTGTTTCCTTGTAGCGGTGCGCACCAGATAAAAGAGGAGGAGGAGGAGGAGGAGGAGGAGGAGGACGGGGAGGAGAAGGGGGACGAGGACGAGGAGGAGGAAGAGGACGACGACGACGTCATCGAGGAGGAGTGGTTGACGGAA
Organism: Prorocentrum cordatum; assembly: GCA_963575745.1. NCBI lineage: Eukaryota > Dinophyceae > Prorocentrales > Prorocentraceae > Prorocentrum > Prorocentrum cordatum. The sequence continues at coordinate 394,063 of CAUYUJ010004069.1, read as the reverse complement.
TAGGAAAAGGAGGAGGAGGAGGAGGAGGAGGAGGAGGAGCAGGAGGGTGAGGATCAGGAGGAGGAAGAGGAGGAGGAGGAGCAAGGAGGAGGAGGGAGGGGGGCGAGAAAAGGAGCGGGCGGAGGAGGAGGAAGCGCGCTGGAGGATGCAGGCGGAGGATGTTGAGGAGAAGCATGAGGAGTTACATGATGGAATGGGTAGAATGGGATGGGATGGAATGGAACGGAATGGACTGGAATGGAATGAAATGGAATGAATTGGAGTGGAGTGGACTGGAATGGAATGGAATGGAACGGAATGGAATGGAATGGAATGGAATGGAATGGAGGAGGAGGAAGAAGAGGAGGTGGAGGAGGAAGGAGGAGGGAGGGAGGGAGGGACGGGGGAGGGAGCAAAGAGAAGGAGGTGGAGGAACACGGAGGGAGCGGCACGCCTCCGGCGACGAGGTCAGGGAAGCCATCGGGCGCGTGGGCATCTACCACCCGCCGGTGTACGCAGTCACCGTGGCCTACCCTAAGGTCCCACTCGGGGTCGCCGGCGCCGCCTCCGCCACAGCCGCCGCCATAAACGCGGGAGGACAGGCGACTTCATCTGCTTCGCGGTCGTTCCCCTCAGCTGTCTTCCTCCTTTTCCGAAATCATGCTGGGCAAGCTAAACAAAGCACAACAAGCATCAAACACACAAACATACATACCCCCCTCCCCTCCACCCCACCCCCCACCCCAAAAAAGGCATCATCGCGGGTGCCCCGTGGAGATATATTGCGCCCAGGTGCTGAGAGAAAGCCCTGCGAGGTGAGAGAAAGCCCTGCGAGGTGCAAACGTTGGAGGGAGGTGCTCCAGATGTCTGGCACAGTCGGACCGAGGTATAAGATCGAGGTCGGTTCGGGGAGGGTGCCCTAATGTTCTTCTCGTTTGTTGGATGTTCTGGTGCATCCTAGGGAGGGTACCCGTGGATGTTCTGTCTGTTTTGGCCGACGGAGGGTCCCATGTTCTCGAAGGATGCTCTTCTGGCCTTGGTCCGAATGTAGCAAGGCTTCTTGCCCTGCGCGCCCAGCCGCCCGACGACGCTACGTTTTCAGTGCGTGGCCCCAGGGCTCCCGACCGCTTCCGTCGAGGGGCAGTTCTTCGGCCTGGCTCCGTCTCTGAGGGCCCTGTGGGACCCGAGAGCGGCCCCGCCGATGCAGATGCAGAGGTCGGTGGACGGCGCCGCGGTTGCAAAGGTCGGCCCTTCGGAGGAGGTCAGGGTGACCCCAGACATCCGACTCCACGACTTGTTCACAGCGTGGCTCCACAGAGGTCTGGGCCCCTGTCCCCAGGACCAGGTCTCATCCTGGGTCGACTTGTGACGGTCCCCCGCGGGGCTGGCGAAGGCCCTCGGGGGCCGAAAACGACCAAGCATCTCCGGTCGCATTTGTGTCGCGTCGCGTGGATGGCAGGGTCCGTCCTGGAAAGGCGTCGGGTTGCGCACAGACAGCCCCCCCAGGTCGTGTCGGTTGGCCCCAACAGGCTCCCCGAATAACGAGTCCCAGCCAGCCCCAACAGGCCCCCCGAGCACTCCAGGGCGGCATCAACACCACAACCCTGGCCCCCCCAGGGGCGAAAAACTGTCCGTCGTGACTTTGGTCGCAACGCGAGGATGTCAGGGCCTGCCTGTGCTCCCGAATCGTTGCGGAAGATCCGACCCCGAAGAAAGCCTCCTGCCCAGTCTGGGAGGTCGCCGCGGCGATCGCGGCGGCCATAAAACGGGGCAAGGTTTTGGTCAAGGAGTGGCGTGCCCCTTTCCAGCCTCCACCCCGCTCTGCGATGTAGACGCGGCTCACAATCAGCCATATAGCGACAGAGAGTTGTCAATGTGTGTCCAGCATGGGCAGTCGTGTTTTGGTTTGGGTAGGGGCCGATGATCTCGCAACCACCGAAGGCCTCGTTCAGGGACGTGGAGCTCCCGAACGAGTTCGGCAACCTCCAGGACCGCCCTCCCGTCGGGAGAGCTGGGCCATGTGCCCAGCTCGCGGCTTCGTGCCTCCACCCCCTAAGGAGGAGGATCGGGGAGGAGGAGAACCGAAGAGGAGGAGGATCTGAGAGTGGGAGGACCCAGGAGAGGAGGAGGAGGACAAGGAGGACGAGGTGGAGGTGGAGGTGGAAGAGGAGGAAGCGGAGGAGGAGAGAGGAGAAGGAGGAGGAGGAAGAGGAGGAAGAGGAGGAAGAGGAGGAGGAGGAGGACCCAGGCGGTGGGGGGGAGGACTCAGGAGGAGGTCGAGGACGAGGAGGAGTCGAAGATCGAGGATCAAGATCTTGAGATGACCTTTCTCCTCTCTGCGGGCTTCCCGAGGCCTCCGCTGGCGTCCAGAGGCTTCGGAGACCTCCAGACACCTCCAGAGACCTGGACCTCCAAGCGTCTCGAAGAGTTCGCCTTGTGTCCTGGTGGCCCTGGGACTTTCGGAGCACTGCACGAGACCCGGATGAGAGCCCCCGCCCCAGGGCATGGGTCGAGAGGTCCGGGGGGGCTCGCTCTACTAAGAAATGGAGACGTCGGAGGTGCGGGCCTTCCTCCTCCTCCTCTTCCTACTCCTCCTCCTCCTCCTCCTCCTCCTCCTCCTCCTCCTCCTCCTCCTCATCATCATCATCATCATCATCATCATCATCATCGGCGTCCTCCTTCTCCTCATCATCATCGTCGTCTTATTCATCATCATCATCAGCATCATCATCATCATCATCATCATCATCATCATCATCATCATCATCATCATCATCATCATCATCATCCTGCTCATTCTCATCTGCATCATCATCCTGCTGCTGGCGGCGACATTTCCAGACGCTGCTCCCGTGGGCGCGCGCAGGCTGTCCTGAGTAGCCTCCCGTTTGCTATATGATGCCGCCTAATGTCGGACGTCGCGTTCTCAGGGGATTGCCTTATCAGCATCAGCATCGTCACCACCAGCATCATCACCAGCACCAGCATCATCATCAGCATCATCATCACCACCATCAGCATCATCATCAGCACCATCATAACCATCAGCATCATCATCATCAGCAGCATGATCATCGCCATCATCATCAACATCAACATCATCGACGCCGTCAGCGTCGTAGCGCTGACGTGTTGTTCAGGCCCTTCTAGCAGCGCGGCATCGGTTTCCCTTGCGAGAGCAGGTGGGACAATTGGGCGGCCAGCATTTTCATGTGATTCTATGTTAGTCTCGAGGAAGAAACACTGTCACTCACGACACAGCATCCACTTGTATATGTCTACGATCACAGATCAGGACGTCTGGAGGAGGAATTCACGCTGGAGTTCGAGGATATCATGATGTCTGCGATCACAAATCAGGACGCGCTCGAAAATGTCACGCTGGTGCTTTTGGGTTTCACGCTGACCATGGCCACAGATCACGACGCGCTGGAGCATGTTGCGCTGCCCGCGATCGCAGATCCAGACGTGCTCGAGGATTTCGCGCCGGAGTTTTTGCATTCCACGGTGCTCGTGATCAAAGATCAGGACGCGCTCGAGAATGTCGCGCCGGTGATTTCGGTTTTCACGATGCCCGCGATCACAAATCAGGGCGTGTTTGGGAATTGCACGCTGATGTTTTTTGGAGTTCACGATTTCCGCAATCACGGATACATAAGACGATCGAAGCAAATCACGATGGTGCGGTCAGATTCCGTTCAGACCGCGACCACTGACCAGGTCAGAGCATGTTACGCTGTCCGCGATCACACACCAGGCCAGGCCGCGGTCGAGGATGTCACACTGGTGCTCGCATACTTCACGCTGTCCGCGATCACGGATCAGGTCACGCTCGAGGGTTTCACGCTGATGTTCTTGTAGATCACGACGTTCGCAATCACAGATCAGGACGCGCTCGAGAGTCTCACGCTGGTGCTCTTGGACCCCATGGTGTCCGCGATCACAAATCAGGACGTGATGAAAAAGGTAACGCTGGTGCTCGTGGGTGCCACGATGCTCGCGACCACAGAGCTGGTCAGACTCGAGAAGCGTACGCTGGCGCTCCTGGATTTGACGACGTCCGCCATCACAGACCAGGACGTGCTGGAAAAACCTTCGGCTTAATTGGTGCGCTGTCCACTTCGCATGACGTGAGCGGCGCCTTTGGGGTCAGCCCTCGAGGGCGCCGAGCGCCTCTCCCCTCCTGGGGTCTCGTAGCTGCGGGAGGGGCTGCGCCCAGGGGGGGCAGCGCCACGTAGCCCCACGACCTCTACGTTTTACATGCTCGTGTGGCGTGTTAAGACGCAGACCTTACTGGCCGAAGACTTGCGGTGGCCCACTGGCCCGATGTCCCGGGTGCGAAACTCATTGTTGTTCGCTTGTGATGTCCAGGGAGCTCACATGGGGGGTGGATAAATCAGATCGTCACCATCATCGTCATCAGAATCGTCAGCATCATTCTAGTCGGGGAGGGGGCACCTCATATTCCCCATTGCGTTTTGCACTGGCGTCTCCATATCCAGCGCCTTCGGCTGGCACCATCAGTTCTTGCTATCTTCAAGAGTTGGGAACATGAAGTGTTCCACCCCCGTGGCGTTTTCTTCCCATCCGCCACGCCTCCTCACCGAGCCAGCGCACTTTGCAGGCCCCGCACTGCGCTGCCAGTCTCCTGACAACCGTGCTTCAGGTTCGCCTTCAGCCGACCCGAATCGAATCAACACCATCCCTCCTCCATCCCTCCCTCCCTCCCCCCCTCCCTGGCCTCCCTCCCTCCCGTCCTCCTCCTCCTCCTCCTCCGCCGCCTCCTTCTCCTCCTCTTCCTCCTCCTCCTCGTCCTCCTCCTCCCCCCGCCTTGCGACGCCTCCTTTTTCCTCCTGCCCCCTCCTCCTTGCCCCCTTTTCCTCCTTCCCCCTCCTTCGCCCCCTCTTTCCTCCTCCTCTTTCTCCTCCTGCCCCTCCTCCTCGTTTGTTCTCACCCCTGCCCCACCCTCGTTGTCCTACCTGTGTTGTTCTCCCTCTTTCTCCTCCTGCCCCATCATCCAGCGAAGTCTCCAGGGACCACTGGAGGCGCCCAGAAGTTACCAGAGACCGTTGGAGGTTTCTAGAAGAAGGGCAGGTGGGCAGCGAGAGTGGATGAGCTGAAGGAGGGGTGTGAGAGGACGAAGGAAATGGAGCAGGACAAAGGCGAGAGAAGAAGGAGGCGGAAGCTCGAGCGAAAATTGATGAGGAGGCGGAGAAAGGGGAGGAGGAGAAAGAGGACGATGATAACGAGAGAGAAACAGGGACAGCAGGTCGAAAAGATTCAGAAAAGGAGGATGACCAAGGAACATAAGAAAAAACTTGGAAAAGAACGACGACGAGGACGACGACGACGACGACGACGACGACAGCGACGGCCACGGCCACGGCCACGGCCACGGCCACGGCCACGGCCACGGCCACGGCCACGGCCACGGCGACGACCACGGCCACGGCCACGGCCACGGCCACCCACAGCGACGACGGCGAAGGCGACGGCGACGGCGGCGGCGACGGCGACGGCGACGGCGACGGCGACAGCGACGACGACGACGGCCACGGCCACGGCCACGGCCATGGTGACGGCGACGACGCAGCGGAGGGAAGGGTCGAGGACCTCCCTGGCTTCGGGAGCCTGAACCCGCGCACGGAGGGCGTGCGCACGTTGGGGACCTTGTGGAGCTCGTCGCTCTTCCCAGGGCGCTGCCCTTCGGACTACAACCTGCTTCTCAACTACATGGGGGGGGCGCTGGGGCAGTGACGCCGCCTGCTCTGCTCGGCTGCACGCAGCAGTGACCCCGGGCAGTGCTTGTTGGTGCGCGGCGTGCCGATCAACGCATGCGGTGCGACAGTGGCGGCTTGCTTGGCCCCCCCCGAGCCCCCCGAAGAGCCGCGCACCAGAGGTCATTCCAGCGCAGGGCCACTTCCTACATGTAGCCGATCCGTGGACCCCGCCCGCGCATCCCTCCCAATTTGGAGTACGCGGTGCACGCGTTGGTGTAAGAAGCGCTTGTCTCCTCAGCTCCCCTTCCAAAGATATGAGGTGCGGGGCACTTGCGCGCGCCGCTCGCGCATGTCCAAACCAGGGTGCAGAAAACAGTGGTGGTCAAATCATGCCAAGACAATGCGATTCGCACTCCGTGAAACCCTCGGGTGCTTCACGAAAGCAATCGACAGAATTCTGGGTGCGCGCCCACT
>CAUYUJ010004069.1:352890-382890 GCA_963575745.1 Prorocentrum cordatum | reverse complement strand
ATCGTCGTCGTCATCGTCGCCATCATCAGAACAGTCGTCGTCATCGTCAGCAGCAGCAGCATCATCCTCATCCTCATCCTCATCCTCCCTCCTCCTTCCTCACCCTCGCTCTCCTCCTCCTCATCCTCATCCTCATCCTCCTTCCTCATCCTCATCCTCATCCTCATCCTCCTTCCTCCTTCCTCACCCTCGTTCTCCTCCTCCTCCGCCTCCTCCTCCCACAACCGGCGCCGAGACGGGGAAAACACCTTGGGGGCTCCGGGGGGGGGGGCTCCGGCTCTCGGGCCGCCCCAAGATGCTGCTCGCCCCGGCATCGGAGAGGGAGGGCCCCACCCGCCCCCCGAGGGGGGGGGGGGGACAGCGCGCCGGGCGGCGAACGACTCGTCACGAGGCTTCGAAGAACAATCACTGCAACACGAAGAAGACGAAGAAACATAATCATAATAGTAGTAATAAGCCGAAGAAGAAGAAGAAGAAGAAGAGCCCGAGGTTCCCCGCCGAATGCCAGGCCAGGGCGCACCCCCCGCCGCCTGTGCTTGCCGCTCGCGACGCCGCTCCCTCGAAGGCAGGGCGGGCCGCGCCCCGCGCGCCCCCTCCGGCCACGGAGCGTCTTCCTGGGGCCCAGGCCCTTGCGCATCCCTTACTGTTTCAGGGCGAGATGGGTGGCCCACGTTTGGCCGCCCATCGGTCGCTGTGCATGTTCAATTCAACAAGGGCTCGCCCGCGAAGTGATATATTAAGAATAAGAAAATCCACCGTAAACATAAGGTCCAGCTCAGGTCCAAGAAATCCGCGCGGAACTGCAAAAGTTGGTGCTCGTGCCGCCCCTCGAATGCTCCCCTCGGCATGAGGACCCCCAGCGGGCGTTGCTGCTGGCTGTGATCCGGGTGACGTCGAGAGGCGTGGCTCTGGCGGTCTCGGGGCGCTCTGACGTGTACGATTCTTGGCACCCTCAGGCTGCTCTATCATTATTGGGCTCACCGTGGGAGTTTTAGGTCGGGGAAGTAATTCGTGGCACAGGCTCGCCGAGGCCAGAAAAAAAAACCTTGTTTCTGATCTGGCGGCCCCTGTGGCAATTAGCACGATGGATGTTGGCGCCACGTCCAGGGAGCGGTCCGTGTCCGTGTCGCTGGCGCTGCCTGACCTGGCCGGCCCAGATTCGACGAAGAAAAAGGCTGTAAACATATGTATATATAGATATATACATATACATGTGTATGTCTATATATATGTATACACATATATATATATATACAACACAACAAGAAAGCCTTTCGGCGCTCCGCGCTTCAGGGAGGGGGGTCCAGTGCAGATCCAAGAAATCCGCGCGGAGCGCCAAAATTTTATATGTATGCTGGTTCTCCCTCTTCTACAGGAGAGGTCCGTGCCGGGGTCGTGGGCGTTGCCTGACCCGGCCAGCCCAGATGTCAGTGCCGATGCGAAGGTGCCGCGGCGCCCACTAGCAGCTCCACGGAAGGCGAGCACAGTCCAGGTCCCGGCCGAATTGCAGCATGCTCTCTAGTCTGGGGATACGATGGCAGGCGCGTGTGAGGGTAAGTTCACAGATGTTCCCAAAGCAGTATAAGTACTCTGGGACCTTTTATGTTTCTGGGCCGCCCTCATGGGGTCCGAGTAGATGGGGTCGGTGGATCACGCCGCACCGCAGATGCATCGGGGATGCAACTCGATGGGGAGCCAGACTTTTTCCACGCCCGCGCCGCCGATGCGTCGCCGATGCGTCGCCGATGCGTCGCCGATGCATCGCCGATGCATCGCCGACATCGGCGATGCCGCGCGATTCTCCGACCCCATCTGCTCCCGACCCATCTGGGAGGCCTCTGTTGTTTCTGGCATGGGTTGTGTTCGACCTCCGATCCAGGCTTCGGGCGGTGTTCTCTGTGCTGGAGGCCGTGGCCAGAGCACGAGATCGGCGGCCGGGATCGGCAACTCGAGGGGGAGGGCAAGGATGAGGAGCATTGGATGATCGAGGCCCCACCGTTCAGAAGGAAGGGGGATGGGGGAGGAAGAAGATGCGGAGGACGACCAGGAGGAGTTTCCTGGCGCTAAGGTTGGGCCACTTGGAGTTGATGAAGGAGCTTGAAGAGGCCGAGGCAAAGGTCCCAGGGCTGTGGATCTGCGGGAACTACCGCTCTGGAGTTGCTTTCCCCGACTGCGTCACTTTTGGCTACGAGCACGCCAAGTTGGTACGGAGCTTCCTGGAGGGGCACTGAGCATGCTGCAGCGACAGCCGCGCGCGAACTTGTAGCCATAGGTCGTTGCAACGTGTATGAGCGCGACCCTGTCTTCTTCACAGCGGCTCCTTGCCATGCTGCATGGTCCTAGTGGTCGGGTGCTGGAGCGACGGCTTTTTTTTCCAAAGTCGGTTTTGCCGATCGGGTCCATATAGGCTTGTGAAAGGAACACATGTGTGTGTGTGTGCGGGACCCTTTGTCAGAGGCGGTCCTCGGCGTTCCCCCAGTTTTCTCGGGTAGTTCTCGAGGTTCCTTGAGGTTCCTCGGCCCCCTGGCGTTGCCTAGGGCTCCTCAGTCGTTGCTCGGGGGTCCTTGGGGGTCCTCGGGGGCGCCAGGCAACGAAAAGCAACGCCAAGCAATGTAAAGCAATGTAAAGCAGTGCCTAGCAACGATTCTACGCAGCGCCAAGCAACGCAAAGCAGATGTCAAGCACCGTGGAACAATGGCAAGCAATGCCAAGAATGCCAAGCAATGCCACGAAACGCAAAGGAACGCCAAGAAATGGGAAGCAATGCCAAGCAACGCTTCCAAGCAACGCCAAGCAATGGAAAGCAAAGCCTAGCAATTATTTGCAGTGCTTTGCACTGCTCCGAACTGTTTGGAATCGATTCGGGAGAGAGAAGACCCCTACTTGGGATCGTGCCCGTTCATGCTTTATCTGATTGGTGCTCTCTCCGCGCAGCATCTATTGTTGAGATGCTGTGTTCCAGACTACGTTAGATTTGTCACCCTCGCGGTCTCCTGCCAAGCGCAGTGTGGCAGTGTTTTGTGAGTTGTGGTTTTTGAATATGCAGCCGTGCGTTGCGATTGCACGTAGCAGACGCCAGTGCTTCCAACCCATGCAAAACGCGCCCGTCTCCCTCTTCTTGTCCCTTTACAGTATTGTATGGCATGGGAAGAATAACCCTAACCAGGGTTGGCCAGAGGGTTTGTTTGGGAGGGTTGGCCAGGGGGGTGGTTGGGATTGGCCGGAGGGTTGGCCAGGATAGTTGTTCGGTGATATGTTTTCCATCATTTGTAGCACTTTTCCCCTCCCCAGATATCTGACCTCGTTATTCGTGACAATGTCGACCCCCAGAGGTCTAGACCTCTTCCCCCAAACCAGTCTTTCATCCCGACTTGTTTTTTGACAGTCTGGGGGCCCGGGGAGGGCCCCGGGACGCCGACGACTGCAAGAAAGAAGGCGTCGTGCTCTTTCGCGACGACAAAGAGCACGTCTGGGCCCCTTCCCCGTAGCCGTTGCGGGGCTCAGAGTGGTGCATCTGGTTGGGCCCCCTGCCCCGGGGATGAGGCCCGATGGCGCTCCCGCGCGGGCCGTCGTCCCTTCGCGGCAGCCGGCGCGGCGCCGCACCCGCCCGGAGCCGCGCCAGGGCGGCCGGGACGGTCCGGGAGCGGCCCGCCCCAGAGCGCGCCGCGGAGGCCCCCGCTGGAGACCGCGAGCGAGCGGCGGCTGGCAGGAGCTCCGAGGCATCCAGCCGCGTGACGGTCGTTACGCCCCGCCCCCCGGAAGGGGGGTCATAACTCTGGACGCCCGAAATGGGTACTGAAAGAATGGGTACGATGCCCAACTGCAGTTCTTGTTCATTTTGAACAGGGCTCGCTGTCCACGCCGCCGCGGCCTGTGTCCATTCGAGACAGGAGGCCGCCCGCCCAACAGCGGCCGCTGTTGGTTTGGGACAACATTGGTTGCTGGGCATAGTGCCCATTTTTTCGGTACCCATGTCGGGCGTCCAAAGTAACGGTAGCGTTTTTGGGCGGACCTTGAAATCTTGGCATCTCGATTTGTTCGAGGCCCGCGCTTTCGCCCTTTTGTCGGGCCCCGGGACCCTCCCAGGTCGACCCGGTTCGAAAAAGGGCGCAGGAAGACAGGGTCTAGGGCTCCAGTCGTGATTTTCACAATGCTTCAATAGATTTCGGATCTCAGGGACCTGCGCCAAGTCTGCGAGCACCGGCAGGGCGCTTGCGAACACTGGCAGGGCTCATGCGAGCACTGGCAGACCATTCCCCCAGAACGCACGATCGTCATCGTTACCCTGGGGGGGGAGGGGTTGGCCCGGGTGACGACCGTTACGCGCCAGAGGATAATAATAATGGATAAAACCTTCAGCGATCCGAAGATTTGTTGTTTGTCCATCCGGGCGCGTGTTGCTTCGCTTTCGGCCTCACTGGGTCCGTTCTCGGGGCCCGGGGCCACCAAGAATGAACCCATTGCGAAAAAAACAGCTCCTTGGGGGAGGGGTCGGCGCCTCCGCGGCCGCGCGTGGGAAAGGTCTTGCCGGCCAATGTCAGGGCTCGAGTGACCTTTCGCCGGAGTGGCCTCTGGTGCGGGCCCGGTGCGGTCCCCCGCTCGCGGAGCACAATGCGATAGAGCTGCGGCATGCGAGCTCGGGTCTGGCTCTCACCGCGCCCCCCTGCAAAGCAGCGCACCAGAGGTCACCCTTGCCATGGGCCGGTCTTGGTCTTCGAGTAGGAGATCGACAAGAGAATTGACTTACCCCGAAATTCCAGTTTTCGTCGAATCTACGAAAATGACGTAGAACGTTCGTAGATCTACGAACATTCTACGTGCTTTCGGAGACCTGACGGAGAAAAAAAAAGTCTGGAGTAACTCAATTCTGTAGTGGATCCCCTACTCGAGTTCTTGCCTGCAGCCGAGGAGGGCGCTGGGCGGCGAGATCCAAAACCGCCGCCACGGCACCGCGCTGATCGAGCACCACGGCCGCGAGCGCAGCTGGGGTCGAGCGCTGGACATCCTGCGGCAGATCGGGCAGCTGACGCTGGAGCTCAGCATCGTTAAACCAGTCCCCATCCCCACTGTTGGGCATTGACAGAATGCCTCCCCCAGACAAGTCAACTGAGGAAATCTGCAACAACTCACTCGACATTGGTACAGTCAAGACGCTGAAATAAGGAGCAGTTTGGGTCCAGAAGGGGCTGGACGTTCTTCAGGTCCTTCCATGGCTGTTTTTCCAGCCCTCCTCGTGAGCGAAGGCGGTTTTGGGACCTAAGAGGGGCTTCGTTCCTTCTTTGGCGTTCCTTAGTTCAGCGGCCCGACTGTATTCGAGTGTGCCAGTGCAGTCATGTATGGACGTCGGTTGGCTACCCCGCTGGAGTGCACTCGGAACGCGGTGCCGTGCGCACTTGGAGTGCCCCTGGCAGCTTTCATTAAGGGGCGCTTTGCTAAACGGGGTTCTGTCCACTTCCGACATTGGACCAGCGGATTACCGCCCCCCCGGCCCACCCTCCGAGCTGGGGACAGGCCCCGCGAAGCCCGGCGGGGACAGCATATTGCGAAGGCCTTGCGGCCTGGGCCAGTGTCGCCGACCTTGAAAGCGGGACCTTCCCCGGGACCCCCAGGACCCACAAAGACCCCGCGGGGCGACATTCTGACCCGGGATCCCCACCCATCCCCCCGCACCCTGCCCCCCCCAGGGAAGGGATAAAGGGAAGGGGCGTACGACATTCCGTGATCATTGTTCCTCAATTTCGTAGGGACTGACGACGACGACGACGACGACGACGACGACAGCCTCCTCCACACGCCGAAGGGTCTGCGGATTTGTCCTGACCTAGGGGAGTGCTCGACCAGAGGGTCCGAGGCCGTGCCCGTGGGGATGGGGATCGGTTCAACGACGCTCAGGAGCCAGGCACCATCACGCTCAGCGCGGCCATCAGCGCCTGCGGCCGGGGCTTGCAGTGGACGCGCTGCCTCCAGCTGCTGGGGGAGATGCGGCGCAGCTCCCTGCAGCCGAACGGGTTCACGTTCACCTCCTGCATCAGCGCCTGCTCCAGGCGTCGGGAGTGGGCGCGGGCGCTGGCCGTCTTCGCCGCCATGCAGGGTGCCGGGGTGGTGCCGAGCCCGATCTGCTGGCACGCCGTGGCCGCCGCCTGCAGGCGGGGCGGGCAGTGGCTGCTGTCGCGCGAGCTGCTGGGGAGCCTCGACGCCAGCGCCTACGACGCGGCCATCCGTTCGGGCGACTCGCTGCAGTCGTGGCGGCAGTCCCTGCACTTCCTGTGGATGATGCGGGCGCAGGGCCTCGAGGTTGGGGGAACGAAGGATGACATAAACATAGAAACTGGGAGGTCCGCGCGGAGTTCTCGGATCGGCGCTGGACCCCCCTGGCGGCGCCGCCCCTGGCGCGCTCCGCGCGCCAGGGAGAGGGGTCCAGCGCCGATCCGAGAAATCCGCGCGGGCCTCCGAGTTTTTATGTTTATCCCAGTCTTCGTTCCCTTGGAGGTGGCGGTCCCCACCGTCTCCGTGGTGCTCGAGACGTGCCGCCGGGGCCAGCAGTGGCAGCGGTCCCTGGCGCTGGCCGAGGTCCTGCTCGCGCCGGGCGCCGCCACGCCGGGCCCGGCTGCGGCCGCGTACCACGGCGGCGCCATCGCGGCGTGGGGCAGGGGGCAGCACTGGGCCCAGGCCCTCGCGCTGCTCGCGGACATGCCGCGGCGGGGCGTGCCTCACACGGCCGACGCCTGCGGCGCCGCCGTGCGCGCCTGCGCCAGGAGCAAGGAGGCCTGGGCCGCGGCGCTGCGCCTGGTCTCCGACATGCTGTCGCTGGAGCTGGCCCCGGACGAGGTGGCGCTCGCGGCCGCCGTCAAGGCGGCGCGCAAGGGCAGGCAGTGGCAGCACGCCCTGGCGCACCTGGGCGGCATGCGCCAGCGCCGGATGGAGGCCGGCGCCACCACCTGCGCGAGGGCCGTGGGGTCTCTGCCGCTCGGCCAGGCCCTGAGATCCAGCGCCGCGGAAGAGCTGCAGCGTCGAGAGGAGTCACAGCCGGAGCCCCAGGCCCCACCTTTCTGCGGCGCTTTGCCAGCCAGACTGGCCCGTGATGGTTCCCAGGTCCGAGACGTGGCAGCATCGCCCGTTGCGAGAAGATCGTTAGCGGGCGAAGAACGGCATGAAATGAGCTTCTCCGTCGCCGGGGGCGCCTGTCCCAGGGCGGCTGCAAAGTTTGCACCCTGACGTGCCACCGTAGATGCATGAACTTTCCAGCCGCCCTGGAACAGGCGCCCCCGACGGCGCAACCGTTGATCTTACACCGCTCTTCGCCCGTCAAGACTGCGACGCCAGGATCTCAGGGGTAGCACAGTGCACGGGCTGAGGAGATCCTCGACGCCCTGCTGGCGAAGGCGCCGAGCCCGCCGCGGGGCGCCGAGGCGCTCGCGCGCTGCTTGCTGGCCGAGTGCGAGCAGCGCGCGCTGCTCCGCCACGAGGCCGCCGTGCTCCGCCTCTGGGCAGCCGGCGGCCCCGAGGCTCGGGGCTGGGCGAGCTGAGACAACGGCAGCCCAAAGACTGCTCCGAGACCCCCTCGGGTCTTGACATGACGTGGCGGAAGGTTTGATGCGGAGGAGGAGGAGGAGGAGGAGGACGAGGACGAGGATGATGAGGATGAGGATGAGGATGAGGACGATGGTGATGATGATGATGATGATGATGATGATGATGATGATGATGATGGTGATGCTCGTAGTAATGGTGATGATGATGGTGATGATGATGATGATGATGATGATGAGGATGAGGATGAGGATGAGGATGAGGATGAGGATGAGGATGAGGACGATGGTGGTGATGATGATTATGATGGCGATGTTGATGGTGATTACGATCATGATCATGAACTTGATCATGATGGTGATGGCGATGACGATGACGACGACAATGACGATGACGATGGTGGTAATGATGGTGGTGATGGTGATGGTGATGCCGATGCTGATGATGTTGACGATGGTGATGACGATCATGACGGCGAAGATAGGACTGAAGATGAAAGTGAGGATACTGACGATGACGATGGTGTTGACGATGGTTATGATGATTGTGACGATGTTGATGATGATGTTGTTGATGGTGACGATGGCGATGGCGATGATGATGATGATGATGATGATGATGACGATGATGATGATGATTGTGGTGATGATGATGATGCTGATGATGATGATGATGATGATGATGATGATGATGATGATGATGATGATGGTGCTGGTGCTGGTGATGGGGAGTGGGACGGGGATGGTTTGGGGGATTGTGATGATGATGATGATGATGATGATGATGATGATGATGATGATGATGATGATGATGATGATGATTATAAGTATTATTGTGATGGTGGTGGTGTTGGTGGTTGTGATGGGGATGGGGATGGGGATGGTGATGATGTGTTCTTCCAGTGCGCTCGGCTGCGCGAGCCGGTGACAGATAGGTATAAGGACGGGCTGGCTGAAGATTTTTGATAGTTTTAGACCCCTCGAGGCCCTGACTAGGCCCCAGGGCCGTCATAAGCAATATTTCTGGATGGGAAGCCAGTCCCAGCAAAGCGGTCCAGACTTCTGGGGAGCCACGCTGCAAAGAAAGCACGACGTCGGGTGTCTGGGGGAGCCCTGACATCCAACGCATTGAAAGAGTCAAGACGGAGCCTTTTTATCTTCGGCCTTTGGGGGCCCTCGCCGCGCCAGAGGGCCGTCCAACATCGACTCGGGATGAAAAGCCAGTCCCGGGGAATGGGTCGAGGCCTCCCGGGGTCCACGATATAATCCAGATCTCCGACGACATGATTGTTTCAATCATGGCGTTGTTCCTCGAGTTTGGGGTCCGTATTCGAGCCCTGGGACCATCAAGAGTGGATCTGGGGCGAAAAACAGGCCCTAAAGAAGGGGTCAAGACCTCTCTCTGGGGCCGCGGCTTGGAAAATAACAGATCGGCGGATGTCAAGGACGGGGTCGAAATCGCTCCCCAGACCCCTCCCGGGGTCCAGACGCACGAGTTCTCCGAGCTGCGTCTGGCCGTGGCGACGAGGGGTCTTGAGATCTGAGCGCAGCAGGCTTTCTCCCCCAGTTTCGGCCCAGAGGACCCTCGAGTCGCTTTTGTTGACGCAGGCGACGGCCTCCAGTGGCCGATGCTTTCAACACGTTGGATCTCTGGGTGGGCCTCCAGGCGTGATATCCCTCACGGTGCTGCAAAATCTGCTCGCGGCGTCGGGTCTCGAGGGGGCCGCCCCGAAGGGCACCGGCTGTGGTGATCCGCAGTGCTCCGGAATCGTGGTGTCATAATCGCCTGGCGAGGGGAAAAAAAAAAAAAAAAAAAAAAAAAACGAAGGCCAACGGCCGTTGTCTCCGCCTCGCCCTCCGAGAGGCCGGGATGGACCCCGGCGCCGCTCCGCTCGCGGCCGGCGTGAGGCTCCTGGAGGCCGGCAGGGCGCAGGAGTGGGGGCAGCGAAACGGGGCGCCGATGCCGCCACAGACTCCCCCGGGCCTCTCTCCCTCCTCCTCTCTCCTCCTCCCTCCCCTCCTCTCCTCCTCCCTCTCTCCCTCTCCTCTCCTCTCCCCTCTCCTCTCCTCCTCTTCTCTCCTCCTCTCCCCTCCTCCCCCTCTCTCCTCTCTCCTCCTCCTCCTCCTCCCTCCCGCCGGGCAGCGACGGGGTGCCGATGCCGCCACAGACTCCCCGGGTCTCTCCCATAGGGGAACGAAAAGTGGCATAAACATAAAAACTCGGAGGTCCGCGCGGATTTCTCGGATCGGCGCTGGGGCCCCCCGGCGGCGCCTCCGGCGCCGCCCCTGGCGCGCTCCGCGCGCCAGGGAGAAGGGTCCAGCGCCGATTCGAGAAATCCGCGCGGACCTCCGAGTTTTATGTTTATGTCACTTTTCGGTTCCCTATCCCAGCCCTGGCTCCCCACCGCTCCCAGAAGTCCGACGCCTTGCGAAGAAGAGGACGCAGGTGTTTCGCATGTCGTCGGCCTCTGGAGGCCCTCGCCGGGCTCCTGGACCAACAAGAATAAAGGACTCGGGATGGCAAGCCTGCACTGGGGCAAGAGGCGACTTCCGGGGACCACATGTTGAAAAAATCAGTGCATCAGTCGGGGGCGGCCAAGAGGGGGGTGATGACTAGAGGGGTGTCGATATCATGGCGGGGGCCATGATATCTCTCCAGATTTCATGGCGCCTCATCTTATTTCAATACGTCCCCAGTCCCCCCCCGGCCGCGCACATGCCGGTGGTCATGATTTGCGCCGCCCCCCCCTCTTGGACGCCCCCGAATCAGATGTCCGGTCCCGCCCTTGAGATCCTGGCGGCTCAATTTGTTCGAGCCGGGCGTGTTCACCCAGATTCGGGCCCCAGGACCCTCACAGGTCGATGCGGCTCGAAAAATGGCGCGGGAAGATTGGTCTAGAGCTTCAGTCATGATTTCTCGCGACGTTTCAGTTATTTCGCAACGTCGGATCTCTGGGGCACCGGGCGACAAGTGAGGGGGACCCTCCAGGGGCCCTTTGGTGCCCGAGAGGGGCCCCTTTAGGGCGCAAAAGGGGCGCGAACGGTAAACAGTTCTCCCCCGATATATCGCCCCCCCTTTGAGCAATGCCCGAGTCTCCACCTTCCACACCTTCCGATCAGCAGGTGGCCGATTCAGCGATCACAAGCGTTGACAGGGAGGGGGTTGCAGCGACGATTCAATAAATGGGCGCGACGCTCTGAAAGTTTATGTTTGTGCAATGTTCTGTCCCTCGAGAAGATCACTAAGTCAGCCTCCTGCTGGCCAGAAGGTATGGACGGTAGAGAGTCAGGGGGGGCGCTCACACCATCCGGTGTGAACTTTACCGCGTAGCTTAGGTACTGCGGATTGCGTTTCAGGAGCGAGCCTCGAAGCCTGAGGCACAGAGGTTCTCATTAAGAATTGCGTACCGATTCCGCCACGAACTCCCCAGATCTATCCTGGGGCGCGCCCCCTTGACGTCCAATGCACAGAAAAAAATCAAGGCTGCGTCTTGTTCTCCGTTTTCTGCCTCTGGGGGCCTTCGCCGAGCCATGGAAATGCCAAAAGACCACTCACGATGAATAACCAGCCCTGGGGAAAGGGTCGGGACTTCCGCGAGGGCCACATCCAAAAAATCCAGACATCGGATGTCTGGGCTCTGGCCATGACCTCGAGGCGAATCTGGCCGCAGCGACGAGGGCTCTCCAGCACGAGCAGCGGTATCCCGAGACATCCGCCCCTCTGATTGTTCAATCCGCGGCCCAAGGAGCTCCTGGCCCCTTCCCTGGGACCGGTTTCTCGCCCCGGAGCCGCGTTTGATGCCCCAGGGGCCCGAGGACGGGCAGCCAGAGGCCAGAACGGAGGAGAAGCACCCGTGCTTTTCTTCGCTCAAGAATTCAGGAGATCCAAGATCCAGGTCGGCATCTCATTCTCCTTTGTGGGATCGGCTGCACGCAACGGTGGCCTTTCGCCGGGGAGCCTTCTTTGGCGCGGGCACAATGCGGCCCCCCGATCGGTGGATGCGATGTAGCAGCGGCTGGCGCGCCTGGCGGTGTCCCCAAAGGGCCTTGCCTTGGGCCGCGCACCCGAGGTCACTCTCCTTACCTGCAGCCAAGACGCTGGTATGAGGATCGCTTTGGCTTCGGAAGGGGCCCGCTGTTCCTCGAGCTCTTCCATGGCAGCTCCTTCGGCACTCCTCGTGCACCCAGGCACGCCCTGGGCCGAAGAAGGGGCTCCGTTCCTTGTCTACGGCAGGTTCGCGTCGTGCCGACCGGCGGCGACCCCGCCGCGGGCGTTCAGCGCTGCACGCCGCCCCGTGGCCCAGAGAATCGGCCGACGTTGACTAATCGACCGCTTCGGAAACGGCCGATCGTTCGAGGCGGAACGAGATCCCCGCAGTGTCAGGAACCGACGCCGGGGTCGACACGAGCACGAACATGCCGCAGCGTTCCTCCTGGTAGCACCTCGGCCGTCGGGCCCCCCTGGCGTGTGGCCGACAGGAGGCCGCGTCGGCCGTCGGCGCCGCCGTGGCGCGGCCGCCCGACGCCGCGCCGCCTGTGCCGGGAGCGGCCGGCCTCGCGCGGCTGGCGGCGAGGCTGCTGCGCACCGTGGGCGCGGGCGCCGGGCTGGGCGCGCGCGGCGGCGGCCGCGGGGCGGTGAGAGGCCCTCGCGGAGCAGAGCGTGCGAGCGGAGGCGCCAGGATACATGGAGCGTTCCAAGAAGGGCCTGGCCTTCGAGGATCGAAGGAGCTGCCAGCTCTTCCTCGGCGGAAGGCGGCGGAAGGTCGGCGGAAGTGAAACGAGGCCGCCTCCGCTGGTGGTAGCCGGCGGAAGCTCGGCGGAAGGCGGCGGAAGTAAGAAGTTGCGCATCCAAGAGATGGAAACGTTTTTGGGTTCAGGGTTTCCGAAATCGCCCAAACGGCCCCAGTCTGCCCTGAGATCCTGGCATCTCAAGTTCTTCCCCCGCGGGCAACTTCGCCGCTCTTTGGGCTCTGGGGCCCTCACAGGTCGATCCGACCCGCAAGTGGCGCAGAACGCTTGGGTCTACGGTTCCGGTCGTGAGTTTCACGATGTTGCATGTTTGTTTGCAACGTCGGACCTCGGGATGACAGATCAATCAGGGTTTTAGAGAGGACTCCAGCAGGCGGGGCTAGGCTAACTTCCTCTCCACGGCTGCTGGCCAGGGAGCGTCGGGGCAGCCTCCTGGAACTCGCAGCCTGTTCCGCAAAGCGCTTCCCTATTCGTTTCCAAGCCAATACGTGTGCCACAGGCGTTTGCGCAGCTCGTCTGCAGGGCCTCCTGAGCGCCGAGGCAGCTCCTGGGCAGTGTTGCCTAGGCTCGTGGGCAGCGCCTGGCGGCTCCCAGCACTCGGGCAGCGTCCCAGAGCGGAGGGGCCAGAATAGATTACGCCAGCAAAGCACCTCAACAGCAGCAAAAGCGAAGAGGCGGGTCGAGGAGGGGGGGATGCACGGCCGGGAAGCCGTGAGAAAGAGGAGACGCAGCCGGGCCACAGGTGAGAGCACAGCCATGTGCACCCTCGGTATACAATTGTTATCCGGGATAGTGGCCGTTGGGACCAAGAATGCAGCCAGCAATTAGGCAAGATCACGGTTCTTGGATAAGTTGTCAGGACAACGGCTGCTGGACCTGGCGGTCTCGACCGCAGCGAAGCGCGGATCGGGGAAAAGGCGCACCTTGCAAGGTTTGGTACACAGCATATCGTTAAGCGGAGCTGCGGCTCCCCCCCCCCCGAGCACAGGCCCCCACGGAGCAGCAGGCAGGCAGACCTTTCGGGTTTGCGCATTCATGCGCTGCTGAGGTGCGGATCACAAGCGCGCCTCGTCTCCGTCGTGCGAATCGTAAGCGCGCCTCATCTGTGTCGCCGTCGGTTTCGCCGTCGTGGTCGTGGTGTATGCTGCTTTGCTCGCGACGTGCTTCTCTCAAGCAGCGACGACAACTACTAACTACTCGTCCTCCACCTCCTCCTCCTTCCTCCTCCTTCCTCCTCTTCCTCCTCCTCCTGGTCTCAAATTATTTGCAAGCGTGGTAGGATGCAACGCTCTCATCCGAATCGACCAAGTGCACCAATGAGACCATACCGCGTTGAGGCGAAACTCCGAGACGAGCCCGTTACGGATTCAGTGATCGTCCCCTTCCTCATCATCACCCACTTCCGTTCTTTTTCCTACTTCCAGTCCTTATCCCACGCCCTCCCTCTTTCTTCACCGCTGACTCGGGACCCAGAAGATCGGAGCAGGAGTAATCTCGAAGCCACCGAGGCGCCAGGACCGCCTCCCAAGGACATCTTTTCATCATGTGACGGTCCAGAGGGCCGCACATCCAGAATATCTAAGCTCGTTCATCCCCATCAATCACACAGAGCACATCCACTCAGCCATGCTTACCACCGATCACTCACGCACAGACCCACACACACACACACAATCAGACTTACATACAGGCCCACTCACATACAGATTCAACAAAGCTCTGACTTACTCACGGGAGTCTAATGCTCACCGCTGTGTAGCAGGCGTGGCACTTGCGCACCCTTATGGGAAGTCGTCAGGGGGTCTGTCATGTCCCCCTTCGCTCCCACATTGTGGAGATAACCCAAGCCGTTTGCCGAGTTGGTTGTTCCAGCTTTTTCTTCCAAGGGGGGCCCAATGCTCACCGCGATGTTGCAGGCGTGGCATCTGGGCACCCCAAGGAGGAACTGCATTTCATACCTCCGCTCGCGGCCAATATGTGGGGATGTCTCGGGCGGTTTGCGTTTTGGGGTTGATCAGGCCTCTCTCCTTAAAGAAGGTCCACTACTTACCAGGACATAGCAGGCGTGGCATTTGGGTACCCCAAGGACGAGCCGCCAGGAGTATGTCACGCCCCCGTTCGCACCAAGATTATTGGGACGTCTCAGGCGGTTTGCCGGTTGTGCCTTTCCCCCCCCTCCCCCGACATGTTTGTTTGATGCCCAGTTTTCACCGCGATCTAGCAGGCGCAGCATCGGGGCATTCCAATGCGGGTGCCGAAAGGGTGCGTTTTTCTTTCACCAGTTAGCAGCCAGATGATGTCTCACACGGTTTGGCTGCTGTGGCCCCCCCTGAATGTTCTTACGCGGCGATATTATGTCCAACTCGATAATGCAGGCGTAGCATTTGGGTGCCCAAAGAGGGTGTCACGAGGGGTATTTCACACTCCCGTGCGCATCACGATTGTGAGGAGGTCTCCAGCGATTTGCTCTCGTTGACTCCCAGGCGTCTTTCTTTCGAGGGCCCGATGTTCACCGCAAGATGGCAGGCGCAGCGCTTAAGCACCCCAGGGGGGAACCGCAAGGGAGGGGGACGCCTACCCATTCGAGGCTGTGGGAATGCCTCCGGCGGCCTGCCTGTTCGGGCCCCCCGCCGCTGGCCCCCCCGCCCCGCTGCTGCGGCGGGCCCTGCGGCGGTGACGGCCGCGCCACGCGCCCCTGGGCACGACCCGTTCCCCTGAGCGGCCCCGGCCCGCTTCCTCCTCCTCCTCTCGGCCGTCGTTTCGTCGTCTTCTCCTCCCCTCCTTGCATGGTGGCACAATTCGCTCCACGGCAGCCCCGTTTCGCTTCCTCGCCAGCGCAAAATGAACAACAACAACAACAACAACAACAACAACAACAACAACAACAACAACAACAACAACAACAACAGCAACAGCAAGAGCAACAGCAACAGCAACAACAACAACAACAACAGCAACAGCAACAACAACAACAACAATCGTGTTAAGACTGTTCGCCCTTATATGCTCGAGTGTCCAACAACGCGTATTTCCCAAACCCTCGATACCCGCCCTCTTCGTCTTCGATCGAACCCCTTTTGGGGGGTATACTTTTCTTCCCTGCAGGCCGGGCCCCGGCAAGCGGCGGGGCGGCCGCGGACCGTCGGCCTGGCCAGCGGCAGCGCTGATCGGCGGGGCGGCCGCGGACCGTCGACCCGACCCCAAGCGGGACGGACAGGGGACCGACCACGACGACGACGACGACGACGACGACGACGACGACGACGACGACGACGAACGACGTCGAAGACGACGGCGACGACGAGCGAAAGCGAGAGCGAGAGAGAACGACAGCAGGGCCACGAAGGGCACGAAGTAGGCCACAAAGGGCGACAGCGGGGACACGAAGGGAATGCGTATGGGGCCACGAAGAGTGCGAACGAGCGGGGGCCACGAAGTGCAGATAATGCGGGGCCACAGAAGGCAACTATGGGGCCACTGAGGGTAGCAACTGGGCCACGTAGGACAATGAGGGGGACACAAATGGCGACAGCGGGGCCGCGAAGGGCACGCACATGGGGCCACAACGGGCGCGACTCCTGGGTGCCTGGGTGTCGGGAGCGCGGCGCTTGGGCAAATTGCAGGGAATTCCAACGCAAGGCCATTCTTCAGTAAGTTACAAGCAAGTTTCCAGCGAGAGCGCGATTCCAGAGCTCCGGGAGAGCGATTCTTCAATAAATTGTAAGGAAGTCCAAAGCGAGAGCGCGATTCCTGAATAAAATGCGAGGAAGTCTCGGGCGGGAGCGGGGGTCCTGCCTAAATTGCTAGGAAGTCTCAGGCGGGAGCCGTTGTTGTTGTAACCTGGGGGCCAGGGGCCCAGTTTGAGCAGGAAGATTGTCCCTGTCAAAAAACAGGGTGCGAGCGTCGAGGGGCACATTTTGATTCAGAAAAAACAGTCTGCACCAGTGGGGGGGGTCAACAATAATTATTCTTCTGACATGAGAATTCAACAACAACAACAACAACAACAGCAACAACAACAACAACAACAACAGCAACAGCAGCAGCAGCAGCAGCGGCGGCGGCGGCGACGACGACGACGACGACGACGACGACGACTACGATGACGACGACGACGACGACGATGACAACACAACAACAAAAACAACAACAACTACAACTACAACAACAACAACAACAACAACAACGTCAGCAATAACAACAACAACAACAACAACAATTACTAGCACGTGGGGACACTCCGTTCTCACCAGTGCCAGGGTTTTCATACGACGCCCGCCAATACCCCCACTTTGTGGGGGGGCCGGTTCAAGCTCTACCACATTTCCAAACGACTCTTCGCCACCACCCACACCCAGCTTCCCGCCCTATGACGTTCGGACACTTCACTTCGTGGCCTGCGGACGACCGTGGCTACTACACTGGCGCATGGGTACAGTGATTTGTTGTGGTAACATTTTCTGGACGCTAGCTTAGTATACGACTTTTCCCCCTGTTCCAACACTGGACACCTGTACTGGTTTTTGGTGGTACCGTGTTCCTGACGCTAGAATAGGAAACCACGGTAAACCAGTACGACGCCGGTACTGTCTGTAGGTCCTACAATGATATGGACTGCTTTGGCTGGTGAGGCGCTAGCGTCTGATACGACGTTTTTCCGTTTCTGACATTTTTTTTTGAAAAAACAACATTGGTTTTTTGATGTGTTTATGTTAAAATCGCTACGAACACTCAGGTTTTGGAAGGATTTCGTTTTGCGCGCGCGAATGTCCACTTTACCTTATTTTTTGCAAGGGATTCTTGAAGTTTGGTTATGTTAGAACAAGAAATGTCAAATTTGCCTTATTTTTTGGCAAGGGAAAACCGCCCGTAACAAAACAACCGGATCCGGACCAACCCGTTTTGCCGAGACTTCCTCACGAAAGTGATGAAAACATGGTTGCGGCCTAGGCGCGGCGAGGGGGCCGTGCACCAGGGGCCCCAACAATAATTATTCTTTAGAAGTAATAATGTTCAACAACAACAACAACAACAACAACAACAACAACAACAACAACAACAGCAACAGCAACAGCAACAGCAACAGCAACAGCAACATCAACAGCAACAGCAACGGCAGCAGCAACAGCAGCAGCAACAACAACACAAAAAAATGAGCGAGATGCCGAGGCGTCAGCGTGTACGACGACGACGCGCGCATGTCGAGACTGACCATGGAGTGGTGCTCCCGCGCCTCCATGAAGCAGCGGCGCGGCCGGACTGGCCGGACGTGCCCGGGTCAGTACATCAGGCTCCTCCCCAAGGCCAGGGGGGGGGAAGGGGGGATGGGGAAGGAGAAGGGAGGAGGAGGGAGAATCAAGAAGGAGGGGGAGGAGGGACGCGGAGAATGGGTGATGAGGAGGAGGGGGAGGAAGAGGAGGACGAGGAGCAGGGAGGAGGACAAGGAGGGGGAATCGGAGGAGGACGCGGAGGAGGGAGTGGAAGAGTAAAAGGAGGACAGGAAGGGGGGGACGAGGGGGAGGCGCTGGAGGCGGCAGAGGAGGAGGAGGAGGAGGAGGAGGAGGAGGAGGAAGAAGAGGGGGAGGGGGAGGGGGAGGGGGAGGGGGAGTAGGAGCAGGAGGAGGAGGAGGAGGAGGAGGAGGAGGAGGAGGAGGAGGAGGAGGAGGAGGAGGAGAAGGGAGGAGGAGGGGGAGAGGAGGCAGAGGAGGGAGAGGAAGGGGAGGGGGGGAAGGAGAGGTAAAGGTTCGAGTTGTTAAGGGGGTCAGAAGCGTTCTAGGCTATGTTAGCCCGTCCTGCGGGAATCAGGGAGGACGGGGGAGAAGAAAGGAGAAGGGAGGAGAAGAAAGTAGGAGGCGAAGTTGTTCCAGCTTTTCAGCGTGAGTTACAGTGGGAGCCTGGAAACCGCTGAGGGCTCTCAGGATGTCTGTGCGGGTCCACGGGGAAAGAGGAGGAGTGGGAGGAAGGGAAGTGGGGAGGAGAAGGAAAATGAAGACCCGTGGGGTCACTTGAAGCCGTCAGGCTGAAACAATAATGTTGTCGAGAAGCGTGGTAAGCGAACGAATGATAGCGCGACGGCGTTCACAGGGGACTGGAAACGGAGCATACATTTGCACACGTAGAGTCGAAACCGGATCCATGTGCATATAGATATGCATAGATGCACCCACCGTCATAACTACATGTATCATTGAATGTGTGCACCGGCGCCTAGATTTGCAGAGTGTAAATATGCGTTTGCTCATGAACTCTCTATATACGTGTATGTGTGTGCTGTAGCCAGCTTGGACCCCAAACTGTCTGCTTCTAGCACTATGTGGAGCAACATATGTGGTGCAAAACATGCGGTGCAATCGACGTGTTGCAAAATAAGGAATGCGATCGGTGGTGTGCGGTTCACTTGCCGAATTTGAAGTTGTCAACTCCATTGCTCGCGCAATCATCCCACCCACCCACCCGCAACTTGGTTTGCAAGACCCATGCGGGAGCGATTGCGGTGAGTGCTGGGTGCTGGCTGGTGCATCTCTGCGGCCGCGCTAGCCCGCGCATGCTCGCGCGCGCAGCGGCAAGCTAGTTTGTTTGGCGCGACTGACGCGGCCGCGGTGGCGCTGACCGCTCGGCACATCCCAGCGGGCACTTCAGCGCGAGTCGGCGACTTGGGCGGGCGCGGTATCATGGCAACGCCGACAAGGGTAGACACGATGATGATAGCAGCGATGCCAGCGACGGCGCCGACGCTGATCACGACAGCCACGATGACGGCGTCTTCGCGTCGGTGGTGAAGGTGTTGGACGGAATTCGAAATGTGCGCGCGGCAGACGCGCGAATGAGGCTCGCATGTTTTTATTGAACACGGATCGTGCCACCCCAGCACGCGCGCAAGGGCGTTCGAACGATTTCGACATGCGCGCGCGAAGCCCCGTTGGTAGCATGTTATGAAGACGTTGAAACGCATGGTTGTTTATTAAAAAATCGCAAGAGCGCGCGCGCACTCTATTGTTGAAAATCCGTGCTGCGAAACCCTGTGTATTTTAATGTTGCTTGGACACTCGATGTTGGAACCCTTCCGAAACCGAAGGTTTTTTGAAGGATTCGGGCATGCGCACGCGACGACGCGCGCGCGCACTTCGCCCCATTCTGTTGCAAAGGATTTCGCGCGTGCATACATATTTTGTTCCAAGGGAACCAAAAGGGGATCGATACCGGCCTGCCTGGGTTAATATGAGCTCACAGGTCGGATGGACATTGGGTCAGAACCAGATGTGTTTCGCATTCGTTCCCGGGGAGTCGATAAATCCGGAGGGGCGAGGGTGGTAGAACCTATTTCTTCTCTACAAGGAAAACAGATGGTGCGCACTATTTGGTATGCGATCTACGTTGTACAATATATGCAGGAGCTGTACTGCGCAATCTGTGGAGTGCGACCTATGTTGTGGAATCGATGCGGTACAACGCGCGGAGTGCATCGTATGGTGTGCAACCTGCGTTGTGCCATCTTTGTGGTGCAATTCTTGCGGCGCGATCTACATGGCGCAGTGTATGTTTGAAATCTATGTGGTGCAATGTTTGTGGTGTTACTTGTGTTGTGTCAACTACCTGCTGCTATCTATGCTTTGCATTCTACGTCGTGTAATCTACGTGGTGAAGTTTGCCATATCGAACTTGAATTTGTCAATTCCACTGCTCGCGCAACCATCCCACCCACCCACCCGCAACTTGGTTTGCAAAATCCATGCGGCGGCGATTGCGATGACTGCTTGGCGCTGGCTGGCACATCGTTGCGGCCGCGCTAACGCGCGCAGGCTCGCGCGCTGACCGGCCAACCAATCTGGCGCGACCGACGCGGCCGCGGTGGCGCTGACCGCTGGGCATTTCCCAGCGCGTCTCGCAGGCCGCGCTGACGCACGGGCACTTCAGTACGAATCGGTGGTTCGGGAACGCGGAGTCTTATGGCGACGTCGACAACGGCTGACACGATGATGATGATGATGATGATGATGATGATGATGCTGATGATGATAGCAGCGATGCTGGTGACCAGTATGACGATGATGACGGCAAGGCCATTGACGGCAATATCAATCATGTCGATGACGATGATGGTGTCCACGCTTCGGCGATGAAGGTTTTGGGGGGATTTCGCCATGCGCGCGCTGCCGACGGGCGCGAGTGGTCCACATGGTCTTGCGTAATGTTTGACAAGGACCCCCCCCAAGCACGCGCGCACCGGCGTTCGAATGATTCGACATGCGCGCGCGAGAGGCTCGCTTGGTCGCACGCGATGAGAACGTTGAACACCAGGGCTTCCTCGCGAATTAACAAGAGCGCGCGAAGACCTTTTTTTACACCAAAGTGCAAAACCCGATGCTTGTATCTGTGATCGGGAACTTGGATTCTGAAAGCCGTGCGGAATCCAATGTGTTCAAAGGATTCCGGCACGCGCGCGCGACACCTGCGCGCGTGTGGATGTTGCTTCGTTTGTCGCAAGGGGTTGTTGGGTATTTATATTGATTGGTAACCTGGTGCGTGCGCATGTTTCTGATTTGTCATGGATGCTGGAATGGTACGAGTTCGTTTGAGAAATGAACGATGGGGCAGAATCATCGGTCAATTCCAAACGTTTCGCATATCCCCACCAGCCCATCCAGAAACGATGTCCAGGCGAGTTGAGGTAATCAGGGGAGTGCGGGAGCAAAGAGGTGGACAACCGAACCGTGCGAAGGAGGAAGGCGGAGAAACAAGAGGCTGGATGGATGGATGAGGGGGTGGGGAGAAAGAAGATGAATAGGATGATGAGGAGGAGGAGGAGGATGAGGAGGAGGAGGAGCAGGAGGAGGAGGAAGAGAAGGAGGAGGGCTCAAGGGGTCCCCTTGTCAGGCCGGGCGCCATCTTCTCACCTCCCCTCTCCTCCGGCGGCCCTCCTTCCCTTCCCCCTCTCACGCGATGGCGGCCCGAAGGGCCGCGGCAGCCGGCCCCTTGCAGCAGCGGCAGCAGACCGCCCACGCCCCGGCTGCGCGGGCCGGGCGCTCCCGGTCGGGCCCCGCCCTGAGGCAGGCGTCCACCGCCCTGCGCGACCGCTTGACCCCCCGTGCTCCAGCGGCCGGCCCAGGAGCGCGGGCTGGCTGCTCCCGCTCGGGCTCCGCCCAGCGGCGGGCGTCTACGGGCCAGCGCGGCCGCCCGGCCCCGCGGCCAGTGAGGAAGGAAAAAAACATCAGCGCCATCGCCCAATGCGCAATGGACAAGAGCCCCAAGATCGCTAGCAGGAGCACCTCCAGGGGCCTCGCACTGGACAAGCAGACGGGTTCAGACTCCCAGAGCGGCGCGGGCCCCGCCAGCAGCACCACCAAGGAGCCGGAGACCCTGCAGGCCCTCAGGCGCCCCCTGGCGTGCCGGCGCTGCCTGCCCCGCCACTGCCGACGCAGGCCGGCCGTGCGGCGCCCCCACCCGCGGCGAGGGGCCGCAAGCGCGCCTTCTCGAAGGAGATGACGCCGAGGGCGGTGCGAGCGGCCCTGAGGAGACCCGCAGCAGCAGACCTGCCCGAAAGCACAAGGCGCCGGTACGAAGCCCTCGTGCGAGGAGCCGGCTCGAAAGTCGAGCGGGCGCAGTGGACGGTATTGCGCACCTACTTCGGCAAGCAGAGCCGAGCGGACGGCCGCCAGGCCGTAGTTTCGGCCTTGCTGGCCGCGCTGGTGCTCGCGGTGACGGCCCGGGAGTGCGTGCGAGGCACGACGGCGGCCGAGCTGGGCGGTCTCCCCGCCGCGATCGCGCGGGCGCAAGGCGGGCGGACGCTGGCGGAGACGATCGACAGGATGCACTGCCACAACGTGCACATATGGCAGGATCGCCCATACAATGGGATCCTGGAGCTGCTCTCCGGCCTCTCGGCCCCCGACGCCTTCAGGATGATCGCCCTCGTCGTCGCCTTCAACAGCATGGCCTTCTTTGCGTTTCCTGCAGGAGGTGGGAGGCCCACCGCCAGCGTCTGTGGAGGGGCTGATCCGCCTGCTGATCGGAGGGCCTACGACAGCCGTGCCCAGCCCTTCAGCATCCGACACCTGCCCCAGCGGGCGCTGCGGGGCCCGGCCCTCCGGGCGCTGGCCGCACTGCACTCGGACGAAGGCGCGCGGGAGTACATGCGGTTGTGCTTGCAGGGCGCTGGCGCGCGGGCGCCGAGTGGCTTTCTCCACGCCTCGCCCGCCTTGCTGCAGTGGGCCGGCGCCGCCCCCACACACGAGGCGAGGTGCCGAGAGGTGCAACGTAGCCTCCCCGGCTACGGGACCCTCCTCGCCAAAAACACGGCCAATTGGGCGCATGCCATGAAGTTCCTCCGCGTCCCTGAGGACGACGCGGGGCGGAGCGCGTTCATGGACACCCACCCAGACGGGCAGGGCAGCACGGACTTCCTTGTGGTCTACGGGGGCACGCGCGAGGAGCTCATCGCTAACCAGCTCCTCGCGCAGACAACCTTGCTATAATTTTGTGAATCAGGCCCTGCCCGGGGCCTGCTGAGGGCCCTGGGGACCCCACCATTGAGGGCATATTGGGAGCCCGTTGGGCATCTTGGGACAAGATCGGCGTGTACTGAAACCGTCTTGGGTGGGTATTCGGGCCAACTCACACCTGTTTTGAGGTCTCTTGGAGCAGACTTGGACCAGCTTTGGTCGACCTAATCTATGTCATCTAGAGGCGGCCTTGGCATGTCTTCGGTGCCGCGAGTGAACGACGTAAGACTCTGATTTTGGCGGTCCCCCAGAAGCCTCCCGCGCGTGGTCCAGTCTGCTTGATACCGCTGCACCTGAAACGTGACGCTTGCAACTGGGAAATAACACTCCGACAGTTTGCTGGGCTGGCGAACTCTGTGTGTTACGCAGGGGCGCCGCTTCCGAGGCGCTCGCTACAGGATTTGCTACGGATGGATGGGCGTTCTCGAAGCCTCTTGCAGCTGGCGAGCATGGGGCCTTGCAAAAGTTTGAAAACAGCGGCAGGGCCAGTTTCGATCTGATAGGCACGGTTCGGCATTGACCTCGCCCGGTTCGGTCCGATTCGATTCCGATGTTCCAGAGACCCGATGCCCGATGCGGCCCAGTGTTTGCGGGGCGCAGTTTGGGGGGGACCCTTAAACACTGCGGTGACCACACCGTGTGGTGAGTCAGTGGGGATTGCGGTCTGCCGCACGGTTTTAGGAAATGGGCCGTTGTTCGAGGATGTCTCGTGCGACTGCGGGATCCTCTTCCTCCTCCTCCTCCTCCTCATCATCATCATCATCCTCCTCCTCCTCCTCCTCTTCCTCCTCCTCCACCTCCTCCCTCCTCCACCTCTTCCTCCTCCTCGCTCCACGCCCCACGCTCCGGCGCGTTGATCCAGCCATGTCTGCCTCCAGCTTCCATGAGATCCGACGTCTCGAAAAAATCGAAACATCGTGAGAAATGATCACCCGAGCCCTCAACCCAGTCTGATCTTTGTCATTTTTCGAGCCAGATCGATTTGTGAGGGTCCCGGGGCCCGAAAAAAGGCGAAAACGCGGGGCTCGAAAAATTATTGACTCCGGGTTCGAGGGTTCTCCTCTTCCTGCTCTAGCTCGAGGTTCGGTGGTCGAGGTTCGAGCTGGTTTGGGGCCTCGCGGGCACCCCTCGTCTCCACGGCAAGGGGCGCGGCTCGAGAAAACGGCCAGAAGGAACCCAAGCAGAGGGGTCCGGGTGCCGATCTTGAGCGGAGCCCCAAATCTCTGACGATCTGACGTTTTTCAACCCGAGCGATTTTTTCGTCGTCGTCGTCGTCGTCGTCGTCGTCCGTCGTCCGGCACCCGTCGACGTCGTCGTCGTCGTCGTCGGTCGTCGGTCGATCCGTCGTCCGTCGTCCGTCGTCCGTCGTCCGTCGTCCATCGTCGGTCGTCGGTCGTCGGTCGTCCGCCGTCGTCGTCGGTCGTCGTCGTCGTCGTCGGTCGTCGTCGTCGTCGTTGTCGTCCCTCCTTCCTCTTCCTCCTCCTCCTCCTCACCCTCCTCCTCCTTGTCCTCCTCCTCGTCCTCCTCCTTGTCCTCCTCCTCCTCCTCCTCCTCCTCTTCCTCCTCCTCCTCCTCACCCTCCTCCTCGTGCCCCTCTCTATCTCGCGCCGGGAGGCCGTCTACGATGGCCTGAGCGACTACGACGAGAGCGGCGTGGAGCGCTCCTCGCTGCAGCGGGTCACGCTGGAGGCGGCGCACCTCGCCCAGGTGTTGTCGGCGCCGCCGGAGCTGCTGGCAGGCATGGCGGGCGGAGATCCCAAAGATCCGAGCCTCCGACACAAATAGGTCGGGCATGTCCTCTTGCAGGGTGATGGGGGGATTCTGGAAGAACCACTAAAAAAGGTCAACACAAATCATCGGAAATGGTCAAACATAGTAGAGAAATCGTCACCACCAGGTTACTTGTTGCCTAGTTTAGAATATTCCTGCTGTAGAGGGGCATGCCCGACTTGAGAAAACATTGGAGCGGCGGGTTTTTCCGATGTTCGACCTCCATGGGCCCGCAACGGGCCCCAGGACCGACAAACACCAATTCAGGATGAAAGCGCGGCCATAGAGGGAAATGGTCCAGACCTCCAGGGGTCCACGCATCCAAAAAAGTGGAGCGCCGGCTGTCTGGGGTGGGAGCTGGCGCATGGTGGGGGAGGCGAGGGTCCATGGTCAGGGACTCGTTTCCTTGAGATCCTGGCGTTGCACGGCATATTTTCATCCTGGTTCGGCCCCCGGCCTTCCCAGATCGATCCGGCCCGAAGAATGCCGCAGAACGACGGTGTCCAGGGCTCTGGCCGAGATTTTTCGCGGTGGTGTATTTGTTTCGCGACGTCGGGTCTCAGGGATTTGCGTATCTAGGCCTTTCTGGGCCTCTTGGGACTCCCAAGTGGCCACGGCTGCATGCGCTTCGAAGAAATCTTTGCCCAGACCTCCGACGACTGAGATTTTGTTTTGTTCCTCCAAGCAGTGCTTGCACTTGACCGGTCTTGCTCGGGCTACAAGGAGCTGGCCCTCGGTGCCTCAGTCGGCTATTCCTTGGTTGGTGCCCTATGGCCGCTCCCGCTCGGTGCTCTATGGTTGGTTACCCGATCATGCTTGCTCTGCGTGTCGGGGTCCGCCGTTCCCAGCTGGTGCTCTGCGGCTGGTCCCGTTCAGTGCCCTGGGCGCTGGTGCCATCTGCACTGCCTGTGCGATGGTGCCCCACGGGGCGGTGCGTTGGCGCCCTCTGCGGCGGTGTCCTGCGCGTTGGTGCTGTGTGGTGCCCTGCGGGTTGTGATCGGGTGCAGGGTCGGCCGTTTGCGTCAGGTGCCCTGTGGTGGGTGGCCTACGTCTGGTGCCTCGTGGTGCCCTGTGGGTCGCGGTCTGCGGTGCCGTGTGGGTCGTGGTCAGCCCGTCGCACTGGGTGCCCTAGGGCTGGTGGCCTGCCATGCGGGTGTGGTGTCCCGTGGTTGGTGCCCTATGACTTGCCCCACATATGTCTCGCACATCGAGAGTACACGAACCGATGGTTCGGAGACCACACGCGCGACGCTGGCAGAATTTCAGTGCCGATTCCTCTGGGGGCCGAATTCCGCACTGGGGGGGCCGCCTGCGGGGCCAGGAACCGTCAGATAATTGCCCGCTGTCAGAATTTGAGCCCGAATCTGAAGTCGAGAGTTCCAGAGGCCACGTCGCGAAAGCATCCAGGCGTCGGGAGTCCCAGGCTGGGGTTCTTGCTCGTCCACGCTGGCAGCGTTCGAGGTTGCGCACAGACCGCCCCAGAAGGTTCTCCAGGCTAGCTTCAACAGACCCCCAGGGTAGTCTCAGACGGTCTCAACACCTAGCCCCGGGGGCGCGCAGCGCCGCCCTGGGGGGCGCCGCCTGAGGCAGCGCCAGGTGGAATACCATAGGAGGCCCTGTTGATCTATCGTGCTGTCCGCCCTCAACTTCCCCTTAGAGCACATTTGTTCATCAAAGTGCCCCGTTGGGGTCGGCCAGGACTGCCTCCATGGGGGCTGCTTGCGCGCAGCCCTGAGCCTTGCCAGGTCCACGCACCCGCTGCATGTCGCTTCGCCCTCTTGGCCGCAGGCGGCGACCGCTGGGCGCAGGGCGCGAGGGGCTCGCGGCGCGAATGAGCAGTCGGCCCGAAGGCCACCGGGAGGCTTTGGGGGAGGCCCGCGCTGGGGCTGCGCCTCGGCGGGCGCCCGTGGAGGCGCAGAGAATTTGTGCGCGCGCGACGGCGACCGTCGGGGCCGCCCACGACTCGGTGCGATGCGATTCGATGCGCCGGCTGGGGCCGCGGTTTCGATTCGATTCGATCTGGTTCCATTCACCGGCATCGGCTGGGGCCAGTTGGAGCCAGTCGCGGTCATCCGATTTCAATGTGATTTGATTCGGGACGAGTCGTCCACGATTCGATCCGATCCGATTCCGCGAGTTGATCCAGCTCAGGCCTGGCGATGGAGGGTGCAGCGTCACAGGGGTGCGCAGTGGGAAAGCAGTTGGCCTGGCGCCCTCGTAGCCTGGATCGCCCTCACTGGGCACGCTGGCCACGAAGGCCAGACAGCCCGTGCTGCTCCTCTGAGCCTCGCTTCTCGTACGCACGGTCGTCCTGGCTTTCTGGGTTACGCAACGAGGGTGCGGCCACAGCAAGCTTACCAGTGGTTATCTGTGCTCAGTGAGGGGATCACCCTCTGGCCCGTCGCCCTTTGTCATGAAGGAAGCGGGTCCTTGGTCCTGAGGGAACCAGTTCTTGCACCCCAGGGCCTTTCCCCCAGGACCAGCTCTTCCCACAGAACCTTAGGTCGGGCCTGTCCCTCCACAGGGGGATCTTGGACGATAGATAAAGAATATTCAAAAAATATTCACGAGATGCCCAAAAATACTACAAACAATAGTCCCCTGACTATTTTTTACTATTTTTGAGCATTCCCCCTGTAGAGGGACAAGCCCGACTTAAACCGAGCTGGTTTTCGCGGTCCCCGGGGCCGGGAAGGGAAGCCGAGACCCTGAGCCCGATGGGTTTGTGATGGTCCCTGGGCCCGGCACCGAGCGAAAAAACCCGCGGTGCGGAAAGACTGGTGACGCCAGGATCTCAGGGAGAGACATCGGGCCCCAGTCCATTCGGGACCCCCCTCTCTCCCCTCCATCGCGAGCCCGGCAGCCCCTCCCCCGCGCAGGCATGCCGGTGGACGTGGCCGGGGTTGGCAGAGGCGAAGCGTCCTACTGGGACCCCTCGCAGGACGCGCGGGCGCCGCGGGGGCGCGCGCGCGCCCCAGACAGGATCGCGTCGTAGACAATCAGGGCGGGAGGCTTCTGGCCGGCGTCGGCCTCCGGAGGCCCTCGTTTTGGGCTCTGGGACCAAGAGCCGAGTCACGGTGAAGAGCCGGTCCCGGGGAAAGGGTCGGGGCTTCCAGGGGACCACGTATTTCGGGAGCGGAAAAGAGGGGGTTGATGACTAGGGGGGGGTGGATATCATGGCGCGGGCCATGATATTTCCCCAGATTTCATGGCGCCTCTTCTTATTTCATTACGTCCCTGGCCCCCCCGTCGGGCCGCGCACATGCCGCCGGTCATGATTTGCACCCCCCCCTCTTTGACGCCCCCCTCTTTGCCGCTCCCGAGTATTGAAAAAATCAGGACGTCGCACGTCTGGGGCTAGGACCCGAGCCGACGGGCCCAAGGCGGGTCCCACGCGGCGCGCGGCCAGGCCAGAGCGCTCGGCAGAAGTTCTGGCTTTGCTGCACAGAAGAGCGACCTTTCGCCAGAGTGACCTTTGTTGCGGGCACACTGCGAGGAAGGGATCGACTACAGCCCTGATGTACCCCAATACTGCTCGTTCGTCGAATCTGCGAAACATATGTAGACGGCCTCGTAGATCTACGGGGCATTATCGTTTTTGTTTGTAGCCGAGGGAACACTCAATCTTGGGCTACATGAATTCTGCGGTGGATCCCCTACTCGAACATTGGGGCCCCCAGATGGCTGAACGCGATGCGACAGCAGCGGGTTGCGCGCTTGGGTTTGGCCCCCCGCGCCCCCCTGAGGCCGCGCACCAAAGGTCACTCTTGCCTGGGGTTGCCCTTGCGTGTTGCCGACCCGCCATGCCCAACCTGGAGACCCGGGCGTGGCATTTGTTTCACAGCCCCAAAGCATCCGGCGTTTCGAAAAATCGGGACGGAGATGTTTCATCGTTGTCGGTGCCTCGGGGGCCCTGACAGGGCCCCGGGACCGTCGACCGTCGAAAGACCGGTCCACGGGAAGTTGTCGAGACGCTGGATGTTTGGGGCGGGCGTGTTCGCCGGATTTCGGGCCCCGGGGCCCTCTCAGATCGATCTGGCTTGGAAAGTGCCGCAGAAGATCGGGTATGGGCTTCCAGTCGCGATTTTTCACCATGGGTTTTTTTGGTTCGCACCGTCGGATCTCCGGGAAGATTCTCGGGTAATGCCAAGGGGGGGGCCGCGAGGGCCAACGTAATTAGGGGGGCGACAGGCTCGGGGGGGTGCATCGACCCCCAATCGCCCACTGATCCCCGATACGGGGCTTGCCCACCGCGCACACGAGCATGCGGATTCGCCGTCGAGGGCTATCGCCGGTCCATTGGCTATGTATCGCCGATTCCATGTCGATGTGTCCCCCCCTGAGCCGATCCTCCTGAGCCAGTCCCCTGTTACCGTTGCCTTTCAGGTCGCCACTAGGGGGGCGCCATTGCGGGGGTTGCCAGCCCCTCCTGGAAATCGAGGTTCGAAGATCCAGGCCCGTGGAGGTACTTGGACGATCTCCTGCGTTCGGGGGGGGCTCTTAGCGGCCCTGGAGGCGTCCGACGAGGCCATCGAGGGCGGCGTTGGCATTGTTGGCGGACGAGGCTGAGCGCGCTGCACGTGGGCGGAGGATGTGAAACTTGTACAGGATCACTATGAGAGCTGCGTCGAGCGGGCTTCCGCCTGCCACGGGGCAGCCGGGTGTAGCACTGCTCCTCTGGACATTCTCCAAAAAGGTCCTGCAGGGGGGGGATCCTGGGGGCCCCAACTCCTCGAGGGAGCGGCGACCGCCTCAGTGGTGGCCCTGCAGGGGGGGGCTCCCGGGGGCCCCAACTCCTCGAGGGAGCGACGACCGCCTCAGTGGTGGCCCCCCTTTGGCACCTTCTCGGCATCCCCCCGAGGTGGGGCACGCCCGACCCAGCCTGGGCCGCCAGAGGGACAGCCGACGCCCCCACGACAAGGCTGGGGTGCTCTGCCAAGAATACAGCAGGCACACCAACCCAGGCGTGGTCGCGTCCTGAAGAATTGTCCTGGCGAAGGGCCCAGCCATGTGCAGCTGTGGGTACCACGTTGTGGGTAGCAGTTTCGGTGGATCTCCTTTTGGGGGCCACGAAGTGTCTGAGAGGTGTGCCGAATTGCGCACGGTGGTGCCATGCGAACGCAACCGTTGGGGCCTTCGATGGAGCTCCCTATGGGGCCACGAGGCGTTCAAGGGGTGTGCCGAGATGGGCGCGGCGGTGCCATGCGAACGCAGCCGCTGGGGCCTTCGGTGGAGCTCTATTTGGGGCCACGAAACGTGTGAGGGGTGCGCCGAAATGGGTTGGGGGATGCATGCGAGCTGCGCCAAGGCAGCACTTGGCTCAGATCCCATATGAGGCCACGAAATGCATGAGGGGTGCACCGAACTTAGCCGGGCGGACGCATGCGAATTGCGCCACGGAGGCACTCGGTGGAGCTCCCTATGGTGCCAGGGAGTGCATGAGTGGTGTGCTG
>CAUYUJ010004069.1:235390-347890 GCA_963575745.1 Prorocentrum cordatum | reverse complement strand
CGGCGACGCGAGGAAGCAGGGCGGTGATTTCTGCCTCAGCAAAGTGGGGCGGAGATCTACGCTGACGTATGCCGAGACTAGCGACGGCAAAGTAGGGCGGACATGTCTTTCCCACTTGCGAGATCGCCCAAAACAAGGCGGATCCGAAGTCAGGGTGCGGTTTCTGGATGCGGGCATGTTGTGTCGCCTTGGCCTCTTGTGCGTTCGAAGAACACACAGCCGCATGAACATGGAGTTTTGGAGCTCCGCGCGGATTTCTTACATCTGCGCTGGGCCCCCCCTGGCGGCACCTCCGGCGCCGCCACTGGCGCGCTCCGCGCGCCTTGGAAGGGGGTTCAACGAAGATCCGAGAAATCCGCGCGGACCTCCAAAAGATTGTCTTTAGGCCAGCGAGCGATCTGACTCCTGAGCCGCCCGCCCCGTCCCTGTTTTCTTTCTGCCGCGTCCTCTCCACGCTCCTCCTCTTGCATGGTGGCAGAATTCGCTCTAACGGCATCCCCGCTCAAGCCTCTCATCGCTAGCGCAGTCATCCTGTTCCTTGCCGCCGACGCAGAAAGTTTATAAGTTTATGCCAGTGTTTGTGTTTCTACGCCTTGCCCTCTTGTGCTGCGGTTCGGCCCAGCTGTGCAAGTCGTCCATGCGCTCCTGGGCCCAGAATATCTGGGCCTCTCGCGGGAGCTGGTTGTGTCGGGGACCGCTGTCGGGGCCACAGAGACCAGGCCATTGCAAACAAGGACACCTTCTCAGGGAGAAGGCGAAGCGTGGAGAATGCCTCGACCCGCGGCTGCAATCTTCTTGGGTGCGCCGACGCCCTGGCTTAGCAAATCCCCCGCTTGCGGGGCCCTGGCACTGGCAAGCGGACCACTCTGGCCGCCGCGCGTTCCGTCAGGGGAGTGGCAGTCGGGAGCTGTCTCCGTGTAGGACGTGGGCGCTGCCCCAAACGCCAGCCGATCTTCACCCTACAGTCGTGTTTGACTCGTATATAAGTCGACCCTTCCAAGTCAAGGGTCCCCTTGTGCCCTCTGTTGCGCGGCCCGCGTCGTACGCATTCATATGGCAATCGGGCCCTCGCAAGGCTCTTGTGTCCTTTCGCGTGTCTTCTCCAGCCAAGCTCAACTATTTTGGGGATGCCGCAGCTGGCGCTTTGGGGGCACCCGCAGACGCCGCAGACGCCAGTCGGACCTGGCGCCCCAGAGGGCGTCGAAACCCTTCTGCTCCTCGCCGCTCCCCCCCCTGCGGACAGCGCCGGCGTCGAAGGTACCGTGCCCGCGCGCGCACGTGCTCCCTCAGGGGCAACTGTGGGGGCGGGGATGGGCTCAGGGGGTGGCGCGTCGAGCACCAATCGAAAAGGCCTCGAGGCTTGCGGCTTTCGGAAGTTTTCGTCGGCTCTCGGCGGTTGTCAAGCCTCGGAGTGCCTTCCAGCGACTGCGCCTCGCCGAAAGCGTTCCGGGGCTGCCCGGAGCGCCCCGCACCAGCGCCGGAGACCCGAGCTGTGACCCGAAAACCAGCAGGCGAGGACGAGTGGGGGGGATCGGCCCAGGGGGGTGGCGCATCGAGCCCCAATCGCCCGTTCATCGCCGATGGGGGCCCGATAGCCTGCCCCGCCCAGGAGCGTGCGTTTTCGCTCGCGGAGGGGCCATCGCCGTGGTCTCGGAGGTGTGCGATGGGGGCGCTCGCTCAGGACTGCGCCCAGGAGCCTTCAGACCCTGGACCAGTCCTTACCGGATGAGGGCGGCGGTGATGTCCATGGCCAATCCACGACTGGGTCCCCCCCGGCTTCAGGCCCTGGATTCCTTGCCCAAGGGTTCCTCACAGTCGGACCGTGGTATAAGATCGAGGTCGATTCGGGGAGGGTGCCCTAGTATTCTTCGTGCTTGCTGGATGCTCTTGTGCATCCTGGGGGTAACACCCCTTGGATGCTCTGTGTGCTTTGGCCGACGCAGGGCCTCGCGTTCTGGAAGGATGCTCCTCTGTCCCAGGTCCGACTGCATCTCATGCCCTCACCGTATCGCCGATTCCAGGTCGATGTTTCCAATCCCTGAGCCTGCCCCACCCCGATCGTTGCGCCTCTGCGCCTCACGCGGGCTCGCGCAATCCGTGCCGAGCAGCGCCGCCCCGCTCCCGGCAGGAGAGCCGCGTCGAGTCGGCCCTGAAGGAGCTGTACGAGCTCGGCGCGCTCGTGGCCAGCAACGTGCCGAGCGCCCTGGGCGCCGCGTCCCCGATAGACCAGAGTCGGCTCCCTCATCCCTCTCGCCGCTCAGGGCTCAAGAAGCGGGGTTCAGTGCAAACGGGGGTCAGCCAGAGCGCCGGATCTTGCAGGATCATGCAGAGCCAGGGTCGCATTGACCCGGGCTAGCGTGCAGGATCCTGCAGGATCTTGCACAATTGTGCAGGATCCCGCCAGGCCTGACTGACCCAGGTTTGGATTGACCTGGGGCAGTAGATCCCCGATCCATCATCTCTCCCGCCTTCTCTGACAGGGGCATCATCAGGGAGGGATGGGCTCCAGGGGGGACGCATCGACCCCTAATGGCACATTCATCGCCGATCGGGGCTTGCTATCCAACTCCGCCCGGGAAAGTGCGGTTTTGCAATAGGATGCCCATCGCCGATCTGTCGTCGATGCTTCCCCCGCTGAGCCAGCCCCCCCTATCGTCCCCCCTCACTCTGAGGGGTTCTTGGGAGCCTCTTGAGAGCCTCCGGGGTCCTCTTGGATGTTTGATGTGTCCGTGTCATGCTTACTGCGTTGGTCCATGTCGTTTGTGTTCCTGGCTGGGATGTGCTGCTGCGTGTTCATCATCTGGCTGGTAATGCTATCGGCGTCATGGCATGCAGTTGTCGGTGGAGGCGAGGGGGGGAGCTGTGCAGCGGAATGGTTGGCCAAGGTTTGTTGTTCAAAGGCAGCGAAGGCGAAATCGCCTGTGGACGGGGCTGAAGCCCAAGAGCCGTCCTGCTCATAGTTTGTGCGCTGTGGTGCGCGCCAGCCTTTTGGTCATGCCTTGATTGCTCAAGCACCGTGCGTCTGATTATCCGCGTGCTGAGGCGGACGGATCCGCCCACCAACCCAAACAACCCGAAGTACCCAGTTTAGCCAAAGCGCATGTCCAGGCACCGCTGGACGGACCCCCGCACGGTCTCCAGTTCACACCGCCCAGCTTACACGACATGGCTTACACCACATAGCTTACACCACATCGCTTTCACACCCATATTACATGACATAGCGATCGCCACGTTAATTCTCCTTTCGAACTGAAAAGAGAGTAGAGTCTACCCCCCATGGGATTATCGACGCTTCTTTTCGTCTTGCAACTTACATATGGCTCTGCCTCATCGTCCACCCTAAATATGAATTTACACAATCCCACGGGGGCCGGTATCGCCCCCCCCCCCGCCATCCTCTGCAAAATTTATTATGCGCGACGAGACGAAGTACAAACACACGCGTTGTCGCGCGCGCGTACCAAAATCCTTCAAAAATCCTCGGATCCCTAAGGGTTTCAAAAGCGAGTGTCCAAAACACAACTTTATATATGCATATGTCTATGTCTATATATAT
Source organism: Prorocentrum cordatum (assembly GCA_963575745.1). Taxonomy (NCBI): domain Eukaryota; class Dinophyceae; order Prorocentrales; family Prorocentraceae; genus Prorocentrum; species Prorocentrum cordatum. The sequence continues at coordinate 344,331 of CAUYUJ010004069.1, read as the reverse complement.
ATATATATTCGCAACGCGGATGCTCAAAAAAAGCTTGCGCGCACGTTCTTGCGAATTCTTAAGGAAACCATAGGTTGTTTCATCATTGTCAAAGAATGCTACCAAACGGGTTTCGCGCGCGCATGTCGATGCGCGCGTGCCGTCGCGAGAATCCAATGCAAGAAACGGTACGAGTGCACGCGCGCTTCGTCGCTCGCGCATGCCGAAATCCGTCAAAAGCCTTAGGCTTCGCAGCGACTTCAAAGCCGAGTGCCCAAATCACATATAAAACACATGTTTTCGCAACATCAGTTTTCCAAAAAGCGTGCGCTCGCGCTCTTGCGGAAACTCCCGCAAATCATAGGTTTTCCAACATGTCAATGGAATTCTGCCAAAAGGGCCTCTGGCGCCGCATGCCGACATCATTCGCACGCCTTTGCGCGCGTGTTGGGGGGCACGGTCCGTATCAAATAGCATGGACCATTCTCGCGCGTCGGCCGCGCGCGCATGTCGAACTCTTTCCGAAACCTTCATCACCGACGCGAGGACGCCGTCATCGTCGGCGCCGTCACTGGCCGTGCCGTCGTCGCTGTCAGCATCGTCCCCAGAATCGTTACTATCATCATCGTGTCTACCGTTGTCGACGTTGACATGATACCGTGCCCGCCCAAGTCACCGACTCGCACTGGAGTGCCAGCTGGGATGTGCCGAGCGGTCAGCGCCACCGCGTTTGCGTCGGTCGCGCCCAACTAGCTGGCCGCTGCGCGCGCGAGCATACGCGGGCTAGCGCGGCCACAGAGATGCACCAGCCAACACCAAGCACTCATCGCAATCGCCTCCTCTTGGGTTTTGCAAACCAAGTTGTGGGTGGGTGGGTGGGATGATTGCGCGAGCAGTGGAGCCGACAACTTCAAGTTCGGCAAGGTGAATTCCCCCGCTTAGCTTTCACCTCCACAGTGCAATAACGCATGGCTTAAGGGGTCAATGTGTTGACATAAGCATACGTATGTAAATATCGATAGTCATATCGGTATAGACATCTGTGCAAGACTGCATTGGCGTTTCGCGACATGCACTTGGTCCTTGAAGTTTGGCTTGCGGGCGGAAGGGCAGGAAGGTAGAAGAGACAACTTAGCGATAACGCCCTGTTGCCTTTTTCCAACACCGCCGATAGAATTGATGATGTTATGAATTATCTGTCCCTCATGCTTCCTCTTCTTCTTCTCGCCGTACCTTGCGAATTCTTCCGTATCCTCCTCAGCTCTTTTTGCGGAGGCTCTTCCTTAGAATGACTTGTGGGGCCTCACGCAAGTTTTTAAAGGTTTCTTGGGGACATCGGGGGGCCTCCTGGGCGCCTTCTGGGGGCCTCCTGGGCGCCTTCTGGGGGCTTCTGGGGGCTTCCTCGGGCAATCCACCTTCCATCTGCGGTCTCCCTGAACGACAGGGTCACGATTGGGAGGCCAGCGTGGGCCGTCATAGCGATCATCTGGTGCAGAAGCCTCCCCCCGAAAAGCTGGGCCAGCGTTTCTGAACCAGCTCGCCGGAGAGCTGGCCCAGTTTCTTGCGCACGCGAACCGTTTGCCGCCTCCAGCGCGAACAGCAGATGTCGGCCCTGGCCTTGTCTGCAGAAGCTCTTCTGGGAAGCCGGCCCAGATGGCTTAAAGGACAACGTGTCTTGATCAGATTCGCGGCTGTACACGTGTGATCGAGGACGTGCAGAAAGTTCTCTAAGGTGGAGCAGCGGGTCTGGTGCAGAAAGGTCGGCGGCGAGAGGTGGAATCGTTCGTGAGTTGTGCGCACACTTCCGCGTGCAATGGTACGCCAGTGTTGGGGGGGCCGCAGACCTATCGCTACGGCGACAGGTGCTGCGGGTGAGACAGGGTACACAGCTGGATCCACGTGCCACTATTGCACCCGGCGCGCAGCCACGGTCGGACCGAGATATAAGATCGAGCTCGGTCCGGGGAGGGTACCCTAATGTTCTTCGTGTGTGGTGGATGTTTTTGCCTCCACTTCCTGCTCCTCATCCTACTCCTCCTCCTCCTCCTCCGCCTCCTCCTCCTCCTCCTCCACTTCCTGCTCCTCCTCCTCCTCCTCCTCCTCCTCCTCCTCCTCCTCCTCGCATCCTGGGAAGGGTACCCTCGAATGCCCTTCGTTTCGGCCGGCGGAGGGCCTCATGTTCTCGAAAGATGGCATTTCTGTCTTGGGTCCGACTGCACTCCATCCAGCACACCCGGGCAACAATTGTTGCGGAGGGGCCGCGAAATATTGCACGGGCGATTGGCACTGCTGGCGAGAAAAGGTACACAGCTGCATTCAGCGGCGCGTCGGGGGGGAAGCGAGAAGGGGAAGGCCTTCTCAGAGGGCTCGGAAGTCCCTCGCGCCTTTTTGAGGAGCTGAGCCTTCCACGAAGACACAGAAGACGTCCCAGAAGGCGCGAGGGCTTCTGAGAAGTCCCGCCACCCTCTGAGAAGGCATTCTCCTTCTCATTCCCCCCTCGCTCGCCGCCGAGGCATCCAGGCGCAGCTACTGCTCCCAGCGCGCTGCTCTTCGACCCAGGCACCAACTATTCCAAGCACGTCTGCACCTCTCCCTGCGGACCCTGCTGCGCCAGACCCGCATCATTCGGTTTTGTTCAACAGCAGAAAAGACCATCACATCAGCCGTTGCGGCCGCCGAGGCGCCGCATGTCTCAAGCTGCCCACCGACGTGTGCCTCGGCCGACTGATGGTTCTGGGCTGGTCCCTGAACGTCGCCGCGGACGCCGTGGCGGCCGCCTCTTCTCCGCGCGGGCCGGCCCGGACGTCTCGGACCGTCGCCGCGGTCATCCCAGACACCCGACGTCTCGAGAAAATCAGGCCGAGGGTTGTTTGTCGGTTTCTGCATTTGCCCAGGCCTCCCAGGTGGGGTCCGAGCAGATGGGGTCTAAGGATCGCTCCACGTCGCCGATGTATAGGCGATGCGGCTCGATGTGGAGCCCGAGTTTCTCCACGCAGGCTGCGCCGACGCATCGGCGAAGTCGCCGATGCATCGTCGATACGTCGGCGATACATCAGCGATGTGGCGCGATCCTCCGACCCCCTTGCACACGGACCCCATGAAGGAGGCCTCTAGTTTGGGGGCCTTCGCCGGGCCCCAGGACCGTCAAGAAACTACTCGGGACGAAGAGCCAGCCTTGGAAACAGGGTGGGGTTCCCGGGCACCCCGTATTGAAAAAAACAAGGCATCGGATGTCTGAGGTCGGCGTCATCGGAGGGGGAACCAGATCCTTGATCGGAAAAGTTTGGGGCGTCTTCGCTTTCTTTCGGGGTCTCCAGAGGCTTCCGGGGACGTCTAAGGTCCTCCGGGGACTTGTTGAGGTGTCCGAGGGCCTTTCGGAAATTCCACTCCACGCGAAAGAAAAGAGATGTGTTCAAGAACGTTTGCCAGCGAGGACCCCAAGCAGTGCGTTATTGCTTGTGGAGGTGAAAATTGTGCGGTGTAAGCTTTGTGACGAGAGCTATGTCGTGTAAGCTACGTGATTTAAGTTGTGTGGTTTAAGCTATGTCGGGCAATGTGGGCGGCTTGCATCGGAGGTGAAAGCTACGGGGTAAGAGCTATGCGATGTAATAGATGTCATGCCACAAACACACAGACATTTACATATATATATATATATATATATATATATATATATATGTGTGTGCGTTGTTATGCTTTACACGGTGCAAGCGTTGTGGCGTAAGCTATACGGTGAAAGGTATGTCGCTGATTTAAAGTTTTGGGCACGAGGCGCCCGTCTAGGCGGCATGGGCGGCAGCGTGGCGCAACCTCGGCAGACCCCCCACCCCCCCCACCACCCCAGCGAGTGAGGCGCGCCCACGAGACGGCACGGGCGGCAACGCGGCGCAACGTCGGCAGACCCCCCCAGCGAACGGGGCTCCCACGGGGCGGCACGGGCGGCAGCGCGGCGCAGCCTCGGCGAGCCCCCGCCCCAGCGAAGGGGGGCGCCCACGAAGCGACCGCGAGGCGTCACGGGCGGCAGCGTGGCGCAACGTCGGCATGCCCCCCCAAATGCGGGGCGCCAACGAGGCGCCCACCACGAGGCGGCACGGGTGAAAACTTCGAATACCGACCAATTACCTTAACGAAGTAAAGTAAGAGCCCTTAAAGTGCAAGCATTGTTTGGGAAGTTTGGCGACAGCCGACCCCACAATGTGCGGTTGCGTGTAGCGCACGGGGTGGCCTATCTCCTCCTTCATCCCTTTTCCTTAAAATCCCCCCTCCTCTGACCACCAGACGTGCCAGTAGGGCGGATCTGGCATCTCGCTTGAGACATCCTTCCCGTTGGTGACCCCGAAGCTAGAAGTTTCCAAGAGCTACACGGATGGAGCGCGTACATTCGTTTGAACAGTTTCCAACGGTTACTCTGATAAAACACAGGTCGTGTTCAAAATATGGCCTCGCCCTAGCGCCGTACACACTCCAACAGTTCCCGGACGGTGGGCGGTTTCTTTTCAAGATGTGGTTCGCGATGGAGCGCCGCGCACAGTCGTCTTACAAGTGTCGAACAGGTATGCTCGCTGCGGCTTCGCGTCTCCTCTGCCCGTTCTGGCCCACTCGCTTCGGCGCGACACGCCATCCATTTCCCAGTCCCCGAGCGTCCACGTCCCGAGCTTTCCCCCGCCGCTCGCGGAGCGGAGCGACACGCTGCCCACTCGCAGGGCCCAGCGCGTCGCCGGGGCCGCCGCCGCGACCCGCTGTGCAAAAGTTCCCCACCGAGGACCTCCGCAGGGGCCTGCAGACTTGCAGCGTGTCCCGGAAGGCCTTTTCTCACTCTTTGCCCAAGACGCGTGCCCTGAGGTTGTCGAGGGAAGCTCCCTCCCAGAGCTTCCAGAGCTCCCTTCGAAGGGCCGCACGGTAGCCTCTGCCGCCTCGCCATCTGGTTCCCAGACACCACGTTAGACCCCCGCCGCAGAGGTGCCGCATGGGGCCTGCAGGCAGCCGACTCGAGGCAGTGGCGCCCCCCAGCGAGACGCCCAGAGTCCCGAGAGAGTGGTGCCCCAGGCCTCTGGGCGCCGCGAGCAAAACTTGACCTGCGACTCGGTCCACAGCATCAGTCGGGGCTCAAGCGACGGGGGTCCATGCAAGCGGGGGTCGGCCAGAGCGCCGGGTCCTGCAGGATCCTGCGGGGCCAGGGGTGCATGGGATCGGGCCCGCGCGCAGGATCTTGCAGGGTGCTGCAGGATCCTGCAAGGCCTGACTGACCCGGGTTTGCATCGACCCAGGTCAGTAGATCCCCGAATCGGCGGAAGAGGAGGAGGAGGAGGAGGAGGAGGAGGAGGAGGAGGAAGGATGCGGAGGCGGAGGAGGCGGAGGAAGAGGCGGAGGAGGCGGAGGCGCAGGAGGCGGAGGAGGAGGAGGAGGCGGAGGAGGAGGGGGAGGAGGAGGAGGAGGAGGAGGAGGAGGAGGAGGAGGAGGAGGAGGAGGAGGAGGATTGCTTTGCCCCGCTCTCGGAGGGCCACCAGCAGAACGGCCCTGTGACGGAGGGCGCGGTGGACCCTGCAGGTGCGGGCGGGGGAGCCCCGAGGGGGCCCTCTCGGCTCGGCAAGTGCGGGAGTCCACCGGCATGGGTTGTTCCCAACCATCCTGTGGTGTTGGGTCCTCGTTTTGAAGAGACAGCGCCCCGCGTCTCCCTCCTCCCGCTGCCCACTCCCTCCGCCTCTCACCATCATCATCGTCATCGTAGTCATCTTCATCACCATCGTCATCATCATCATAATCATCATCATCATCAGCAGCATCATCATCACCATCATCATCATCAGCAGCAGCATCATCATCACCATCATCATCATCATCATCACCACCACCATCATCGTGGGCACCATCGCCATCATCGGCGTCATCAACATCGCCATCGTCAGCGTCGTGCCTCTGTTCTCCGCGTGCCCACCAAGTCAGCAAACCCCTCGCACGTTTCGTGGCCCCATAGGGAGCTCCACCGGAGGCCCCAACGGGAAAGTTCGCATGGCGGCCCCGCCCCATTTCGGCACACAATTCGTGGCCCCTCAGGGAGCTCCACCCAAGGCCCCAATGGGAAAGCTCGCATGGCGGCCCCGCCCCATTTCGGCACACCCCTCACGAGGATCGTGGCCCCATAGGGAGCTCCACCTAAGGCCCCAGTGGGAAAGTTTGCATGGCGGCCCCGCCTCATTTCGGCACACCCCTCACGAGGATCGTGGCCCCATAGGGAGCTCCACCTAAGGCCCCAATGGGAAAGTTCGCATGGCGGCCCCGCCTCATTTCGGCACACCCCTCACACGTTTCGTGGCCCCATAGGGAGCTCAACCTAAGGCCCCAGAGGAAAAGTTCGCATGGCGACCCCGCCTCATTTCGGCACACCCCTCACGAGGATCGTGGCCCCATAGGGGGCTCCACCTAAGGCCCCAGAGGAAAAGTTCACATGGCGGCCCCGCCCCATTTCGGCAAACCCCTCACGAGGATCGTGGCCCCATAGGGGGCTCCACCTAAGGCCCCAATGGGAAAGTTCGCATGACGGCCCCGCCCCATTTCGGAGCACCCCTCACACGGCCCGTGGCCCCATAGGGAGCTCAACCTAAGGCCCCAGAGGGAAAGTTCGCTTGGCGGCCCCGCCCCATTTCGGCGCACCCCTCACTGACCCCTTAGGGAGCTCCACCGAAGGCCCCAGTGGGAAAGTTTGCATGGCGGCCCCGCCCCATTTCGGCGCACCTCCAACGAGGATCGTGGCCTCACAGGGAGCTCCACCGAAGGTCTCAGTGGGAAAGTTTGCATGGCGGCCCCGCCCCATTTCGGCGCACCCCTCACGAGGATCGTGGCCCACCGAAGGCCCCAATGGGAAATTTCGCATGGCGGCCCCGCTCCATTTCGGCGCACCGGCCCCGCCCCAGTTCGGCGCACCCCTCACGAAGATCGTGGCCCCATAGGGAGCTCCACCGAAGGCCCCAGTGGGAAAGTTTGCATGGCGGCCCCGCCCCATTTCGGCGCACCCCTCACGAGGGTCGTGGCCCCATAGGGAGCTCCACAGAAGGCCCCAGAGGGAAAGTTCGCATGGCGGCCCCGCCCCATTTCGGCGCACCCCTCACGAGGATCGTGGCCTCATAGGGAGCCCCATCGAACATTATAGTCACGACTGCGATACTCAAAGCTGCATATGGTTAGGTCCTTCACCAGGCTAATTGTTTTCTGCCCCTTCAATGACCCCCTTGGGAGCAGAGGATGACCTCGTTGCACACGCGCATCCGTGCAACAAGGAGCTGGCCACTCGAGCAAGTGGATCTGATGTTTGATTCGGGGTGAGGGCGCACCCGTCGTCAGCGGCGGATGCCGAGGGCGTCGCGCAAGCGCAGTCCGCACGCCAGATCGGAGCAGATGGCCGTCGTCGAGTCGAGGCCGCGGCGCCGAGGGCGAGGATGGCCAGCCGCGCGGTGGTCGGGGCAGCGTGGGGCCACCAAGGTGCTGGCCGCGGCGCTCTCGCTGATCCCGGCGGTGGACGTGTTCCGTGCCAGGGCCGCGGAAGTCGGCCACGCGTAAGATCGGGCGGGGGCTAGGACGAGAGTAACAGTTCCGTGCCAGAGCGTTCCCGAACGCTCTCGGAGCGTTCCGGAGCGCTCCGAGAAGGCCGCGGCGCCCGAGACATCCTCCAGAGCCGCCGTATCTCGGAGATTCTCGACTTATCCTCACCCGAATTTGTCCTAGCTCTGGCTTCGTCTGAAGTCGGCTACGCGTGAGAGTGACCCCGCACCAGAGTGACCTGTGGTGCGGGACCGCAGGGGTCCCCCCAACACTGGCCTGCTTGCTTGGATATGGCCCCCCCCCGCGGCCCCCGAAGGCCACGCACCAGAGGTCACTCTTGCCTGGGGCCCACTCCTGCGTAGAGGCGAGGAGTGTGGCGGCGGCGCCGATGGCAGCGACAGCGACGGGAGGGCCCGGATCTCCGACGATTTGTTTTTTGTTATTTGGGCGTTGTCTCTCGATTCCGGTGCCCGCGGGCCCGCGACCGAGCCACAGAGGGCTCCGGCCGTCTCCGGAAAGCAGGCGGGCAGCAGCCCGTTCGTCGCCCTTGCCGGACGCAGCTTGGGGAGAGACTCTTGCCGCTGGGCCCAGCCAGCCGAGTGCAGGATGCGGCCCTCGGATCCACCCTGGAAGGGCTCTTGTCGACGGAGCTACCTCACGGGGGCCTCATGACGTTCGGAGGTGAGGGGGAACGAAAGCCCTGACGCTGCCGTGGGTAATCCATCCTTTCGTTGGGCCGGCGGGCAAGCGGGTGTGGCGCCGGCGCCCGTGTTCTCCTGCCGGCTACCAGAGAGCCCCATGCAGCTGGGGCGGCTCCGGGCTACGTGATTCGCTCCTGTTTCGGGAGGAGGAGGAGGAGGAGGAGGAGGAGGAGGAGGAGGAGGTGGAGGAGGAGGAGGAGGAGGTGGATTCGCTCCTGTTTCGGGATCCAGCCTGAGGCTGCATGGGCCGATTGCATGGGAGTTCGCGCAGGCACTCTTTGGCGCCCTCCTCGGAGGTGGGCCGCGCCGTTCTGCGCGCGGCCGGCTCGGGTGTGTTTGCGCCCGTCTACACAATGCCCGCTGCCGAGCCCCAGGGGCCTCAAGAACGGATGTGGTCGGACGGAGCTACGACGAGGATTACTATGTTCCAGAGCGCTCCGTAACGCTGTCAGAGCGTTCCAGGACGCTCTGACAAGGCCGCAGCGCTCGAAACATCCTCCAGGTCCGCCAGATCTCAGAGACTCTCGATTTCTCGATTGATCTTCACCCAATGTTATGCTCGTCCTGGCTTCGGTTTATTTGGGCGAACGATTGCCCCGGGGGCGCTCATTGAAAAAAAACAGTTGCGGCCGCGCATAGACAAAAACATGTCGGCGGATTTCAAGGGCGGCGACGCCGACGCCGATGGCACCGACAGCGACAGCAGTTGTGGGCGGCGGCAACGACAGCGAAAGACGGCGGCGAAGGTGGTGGCGGCGGCGGCGCGAGGGAGGGAGAGGGCGGGGTGGGGCGCAGTTTATCAGAAATTTGCTTTGCACCGACACTGATAGTAGAGCAAGAGTACCACAGGTTGCCGTCAAATCCGCTCTCGCTACGGACAGGACGCCATGAACTGAATGACGCGGGACTGAGCCTGGTCGGGACATATGTCACAGATCGCGGGTGGAAGTTCCAGACACATAGGCACATGTTGGCGCAATATGATGCTCTGAGTTACCTCGCAGTATGCTGGCGCGGAGTAACATGTGTGAAGTCCCTGTTGCCGCTTATCGGTAGCATTGTCTTTCCAAGATGGCTCAAAACGCCTTGGACCAAAGGAGGACGCCGTCAGTCGTTCACGAAGCTTGCCTGCAGGATCGCCGTCGGTGTACGACGGCCGTGAAAAAAATATCCCAGAGCGACCCTACCTAGGAGTTGGAGCCCCGAGGAGGGCAATATTAGTAGTAACGGTAAACGCCGTCCTCCTCCTCCTTCTCCTCCTCATCGTCGCAGTTGTAGCAGTAGCGGTCGTAGTAGTAGTAGTAGTAGTAGTAGTAGTAGTAGTAGTAGTAGTAGTAGTAGTAGTAGTAGTAGTAGTAGTAGTAGTAGTAGTGGTAGTGGTAGTAGTAGTAGGTAGTAGTAGTAGTAGTAGTAGTAGTAGTAGTAGTAGTAGTAGTAGTAGTAGTCGTAGTCGTAGTAGTAGTAGTAGTAGTAGTAGTAGTAGTAGTAGTAGTAGTAGTCGTAGTAGTCGTAGTAGTCGTAGTAGTCGTAGTAGTAGTAGTAGTAGTAGTCGTAGTAGTAGTAGTAGTAGCAGTAGTAGTAGTAGTAGTAGCAGTAGCAGTAGCAGTAGCAGTAGCAGTAGCAGCAGTAGTAGTAGTAGTAGTAGTAGTAATAGTAGTAGTCGTAGTAGTAGTAGTAATAGTAGTAGTAGTAGCAGTAGTAGTAGTAGTAGTAGTACAGCTGAATACCTGCATCTACACCTACATCCACATCTACACCTACAGCTATTGCTGTTGTTGCTGCTGATGTGCCGTTGCTTTGATGCTATGCTATGATATGATATGCTATGCTATGTTGCGCTATGATATGCTATGCTATGTTATGCTGCGCTATGCTGCGCTATGCTGCGCTATGTCATGCTATGTTATGCTATGCTAGGGTATGCTAGGCTGCGCTATGTTATGCTAGGCTATGCTATGCTATGCTGCGCTATGCTATGCTACTATATGCTATGCTATGCTGCGCTATGCTATGATATGCTGTGCTGCGCTATGCTATGCTAGACTAGGCTATGCTATGATATGATATGATGCGCGATGATATGTTATGCAATAGTATGAAATGCTGTGTTGCGCTATGATATGCGATGCTATGCTATGCTATGCTGCGCTATGCTACGCTATACTATGATATGCTGCGCTATGATATGCTATGATATGATATGCGATGCTATGATGCGCTGTCCTATGCTAAGCTAAGTTATGCTATGCTATGCTATGCTGCGCTATGATATGCTATGGTATACCATGCTATGATATGCTATGCTATGCTATGCTGCGCTGTGCTATGCTGCGCTATGCTATGATATACGATGATATGGTATGATATGGTATGTTATGCTGTGCTATGCTATGCTATGGTATGGTAATGCTGCGCTAAGCTGAGCTGAGCTAAGCTAAGCTAAGTTATGCTAAGCTAGGCTAGGCCAAGCTAGGTTAAGCTAAGCTAAGCTAAGTTAAGCTAGGCTAAGCTAAGATGAGATAAGCAACGCTAAGCTAAGGGGACGTAACTGGGGGAACCGCGGGGCGGATCCTGGGGGAACCGCCCGGGGCGGTTAGCACTGCCCGGCCCTTTAAAGCAAAGATAGTAAGAACCCTTCTAGGCAGAGCCTAGGTAGGGAAAAAAATCACAATATTGCATGGAAGCGCGGAGCACAACATCACACTGCACCGTGTTCGAGAACATGTCTAGATGTTCTTCGCGCTGTTGGCAGTACTGTATTTCCATTGCTGCCATGCGGACAGGGCGACTAGCACGCCGCAGGAACATGGTATCACTGATCGTTTCCATTCTCTTCAGCGGGTGGAGTCACAATCAAACAGGTTGGGCCCAACTGGCCGATGTATCTATCCTGGGTTTCGGGTAGTACTCAAGCACCTTTCTCGAGATTTCTTGAATGCTGGCCAGTACACGAGTTCCGATTCGAAAGCACGAACCAGCATTCAACCGCACCGCGCCAGCCATTCTCCAGGTTCGGACTGCAGTTTAGCACCTGGGAAAGTTTTAGTCGGAAAGTTCGTTAGTGTCCGTTTCGGTTGATGGATGCGCCGTTTGCCCAGGCGCCTGGAAGTGGACAGGCAGGCATGTTGTTTCCGTCGAGCATGGGTTCTGCGAGGCCAGCCCAGCAAACGGGCCGTCGAGCGCTGCCGCAGCAGGAACCGAGCGGAGGTGGTGGCGCTGGGTTGCATCGGAACTCGCGATGACGGACGACTCCTCTGGCTGCAAGCGGCTTAGCATCGCTCGGAAGTGTGCATTTTCTTGACGGGGACCAGCGAGGAGAATCCTGGATCATTTAGCACAAAAGGCACGCACGAAACCGAAAAACGCACGGAGATTGGACGTCCGAGCGATGGCAAGTCTGCCTCCTCCTCCTCTCCGGCCGCACGCGCAGCCAGCCACCCACCGAACCGACAGACGCACCGAGCATTGAGTCGGAACCCCGATTCGGCGGCAGCACGGTGGCCAACAGAAGCGGTGGGACCGCGACATACGGAAGTTCTTGCAGAGCTCTTATCGGACCAGCGGCGACGAAGCCACACAGAGTAACACCCAGGACGCCACTCGTCCGCAGCGATATCCCCACCACGACAGCAGCGATGTTAGATTACTGACGGCCGCCACGGACACGAGTGGGATTCATGCGAAGGCAGTTTCCTGGCAGGCACCTGTTGACTGTGCAAACTTTCCACCACAACCAGCATCAACGAACAAAAGTCAAACAGCAACAGCAGCGACAGCGCTAGCACAACATACCGACTCAGCCCTGACCACCAATACCGACCACCATCGACCAACAGCACCACCAGCAGCAAACACCACTGACCACCATCGGCCAACAGCATCGACCACGACGGACCACCACCGACCACCAGCACAAAACACCGACCATCAACACCGACCACAGCACACGCACGGACCAACAGCACTGACCACCAGCAGGCAACATCGACCACAAGCACGATCCTGAACCTCGCCTTCCTCATCGTCTGTTTGCTTCGGGTCGTATACAATTTCACCCACGCCTTCTATGTGCGCTGGTTCGTGCCCTATGTCATCAGTTTTTCTCATATGCACCGATGCGTCTGCGATTGCAACCACGCCTTTTACACCCACGCGTTCTGAGGCTGCGCCCTCTTGCACCCTGCCCAAAAGCCCACGGATACCTCCGTGCCTGGTACTTGCTCCGCTCTCCTCATGGCTTCCCGGCTGTCGAGCCAGGCACCCCGTTCAACACCAAGGCGGAGCTGGACCACACCGAGTTGAGGACGCTGCAGTTCGCGGTGGAGCAGCGCAGGATCTTCGACAGGGGGTCCTACTCGGAACCCCTCACGATCCACGCCCTCTGCGCGGGGCTCGGCTCGGCTTCTGACGACGACGACGACGACGACGACGACGACGACGACGATGACGACAGCGACTTTTATATGATCAGCTCTTCCGGCCAGAGAAGAAACTATATCAACATGAGCTTTCGGAGCTCTGCGCGAGCTTCTTGGATCGGCGTTGGGTGCCTCTGGCGGCGCCTCCGGCGCCGCCATGGGCGCGTTCCGCGCGTCAGGGAGGAGGGGCCCAGCACCAATTCGGGAAATTCGCGCGGACCTCCGAACGCTTCTGTTCGTGCAGTCATCTCTTTCTTGACAACAACGACGACGACGACGACGACGACGACGACGACGACGACGACGACGGTTCTTGCAGTTTCAACGCGTTGAAGGTCCTCGGGGCGCCACTGCCACTCCCCGCCACGGCTGGATCCGCCAAGAACGCTCGGCCGGGACGCGCTCCAGAAGAGGTTTCGCCGGGGGGGGTGGTCGCCGGCAGGGGCGGGGGGGGGCAGACGCGGTTTCGCAGTTGTCCGTGTGATTCCGTAGGCCTTCTCCCGCGGCCGCTTCTCTCTTCTCCCTCTTGCGCCTGGGCAATTTGCAGTGCCGTCACCGGGCTTGCCCGAGCGCGCGTGCGGACTGCCTCTGCCGCGCTGCGACATAGAAAGTGTTTCCATGGGACTTCTGCTGATTTCCAAAGGGGAGGGGGCGGAGTACGGAGACGAGGGGGAGGGGGAGCGAGGAATGGCGAAGGCAAGACCGGCGCGCGTAGTCTCACCTGAGCTTGCGTCGAGCAGGAAAGGCCAGCATCGGGGTGAGTCCAGTGAGCCAGGAGGTGCTGATGAATGCTGCTCCCCGCGCGCCTCCTGAGAAGGGGGGAATTCTCAAAAGGTTGTCCCCCCCCCACCCCCACCCAGAACCCGTTGGCCTGCCACCAACTGGCATATTGCCCTGCGCGCCCGTCCATCATTGCAGCCGCGTTCCGATATCTACTCCTACCCAGTTCTCCTCCTTCTCCTCCCCAGCGCACCGCCCTGGGCTCGGACGCCTTTCACCCGCTCTGGTTCGCCATGCTGTCGGACGACGCGCTCGAGTTCCTCGGCGGATTGCTCGCGCACAGAAAGCGGGTAGGCCAGCAGCCCCAGCAGCTGGTCGCCATTATCGCGTCCCTCGCCAAGGAGGAGGGCGGAGTGAGCCCCATACCTCTCCTGGGGGGCTTTCTCGGGATCTGGGCCAAGGTGGGGAGAGCGCAGATGCAGTAGTGGGAAGTGGAGCGCGCCCTCCCATACTTCGACAACGCCACGGGCCGCACGGCAGACCGAGCGGTGTGGGATCAGGCAGTTCACCAAGAGTGGGGCAGCAAGGTCGGCATGCTCACCACGTCGCCCCAGTTGGACACGACCAAGGCCTACGAGCGCGTCGGGCACGGCACTCTCTGGAAGGAGGGGCAGCAATGCGACGCGAATTTGGCGTTGTTGAGAGTCAGCCTCGACGTCTACTTAGTGCCCCGACGGTGCAAGGTAGATGAGGCGCTGTCTGACATGATCTGCCTTCCATGCAGCATCCTGGTAGGCTGCGGGTTCGCCACCGCTTGGCTGAAGGTGCTCATGTTCAGGAGTCAGCAGGTGTTCGGCGAGAGGCACAAGTGCATCATGCCGTACGCCTTCGTGGACGAGACTCGGATCGGCTTCGGGCGCGCTGCCGTGGACCACTTGGGACGTGTCATGGGGGTCTGCCTCGGGCCGTCGCCTGGATGGCCGCAGGAGGTTGGCGAGGGCGAGCTCTTCGCGGTCGAGGTTATCTTGTAACGGCTTACAGCGACTACCAGAACTCGTTGGACGGGATCGCAGTTGGACCCAGTTATTTTCACGCGGTCAGCAACGTCCGCGCAGAGCAGTGGAGCAGGATCGCGTGGCTCATCCATGCCATCGGCACCAACCGGGTTTTACTTCAAGGAGGCGAAGGGGCACCAGGCCATCTCGAGGTTGGCCCACGGCACCGTCGAGAGGCGATTCGCCCTATGCAACAGGGCGGTCGGTGAGGAGGCCGAGCCCAGCGCCGAGTGCCACCCCGGGAGCTGGCCTTACGAGATGGAGAGGTTCAAGCAGCAGGCGCAGACAGTCAGCAAGATTGCGGGCTGGATTGGCCAGCTGAGCACAGCCGCGAACATCGAGCAAAGAGACTTCACGGGCAAGCAGCCGGTCGCCAAGGCGAGGAACTCGAGGGGAACGCGCTGGAGCGCAGGCCCAAGGGGGCAGCACAACAAACCTAGCATGTTGAGTCAGAAATGGTCGGTTTCGGCGGCGCCGAGGCCCTCCGCCCCAGGCGGTCCCTCAGCGCAGGGAAGTTGTCCGCGGGCTGCTGCCGGCCGGGCTGGCGCCGGTCTGGACGTTGGTTCGCAGGTCGGAGCCGACGGTCAGCAGTCAGCGTTGACGAGAGCGGCTGGAGCTAGAGAAGACAGCCGCTCGGCAGAAACCCTGGTCCCTCCGCAGCCTGGGGCACGGTCTGCAGCGAGGGTGGAGGCCAACGAAGAGGGCGAGAACGGGCACGGTGGCTCGGAGACCCTTGGCAAGCACCCATCGAGCGGCAGCCGCGCGCCCCAGCCAGCAGGCGCGCCCGCCTTCCTTGGCAGCAACAGCACTTGCAGCAATACTCGCAGCGATATGCGAGGTCAGATAAGATGGGAGCGAATGGTGTCCGGGCCACCTAGCGCGGAGACTTGTTATTCATAATTACCCCAGTGCGACCCTACCTAGAAGTTGAAGCCCCTAGGAAAGCAGCATGAGTTGCTATGCTGTGCCATGCCATGCCATGCCATGCTATGCTGCGATATGCTGTGCTGTGCTATGCTATGCTATGCTGGGCTATGCTATGATATGATATGCTGCGCTATGTTATGCTACGCTATGCTATGATATGATGTGCTCTGCTATGCTAAAGCTCAGCGAAGCTAAGATGAAGGTAAGTTCAGCTAAGATAAACCTGAGCTAAGATGAAGCTAAGCTAAGCTAAGATGAAATAAGCTAAGCTAAAATGAGATAAGTAACGCTAAGCTAAGGGGACGTAACTGGGGGAACCGCGGGGCGGATACTGGGGGGACCGCCCGGGGCGCTTTCCACTGCCCGGCCCCTTTAAGCCCAGAGAGTAAGAACCCTTCTAGGCAGAGCCTAGGTAGGGTAAAATGCATATACATGTATATACACATGTATATGTGTATATACATATCCATATCCATTTACATATACATACACATAAACATAAACAGATACATCAGCTAAAAAAACGCAGAGGTCCTCATCCTCATCCGACTGAGCACCACCCCCCGCCCCGAGGCTTTGCCTCAACCCCCATCGGGGAGTGCGCAGGCCTGCCGGGCCCAATGCTGCAGCGCCGCCGGGTCGACCCCGAAGCGCGCGAGCAGGCGCCCGGGCGCCCACGTAGACGCCCACGTGCGGCCCCGGCCGGCAAACGGCCCTGGTGGGGGGAGGGTTGGGAACCCCCAAACCGGGTGGTGAGATACCAGGTGGCGACCTGGAATCCCCAAAAAGGTCACCGCTGGGTTTGGGGACGCGGGGTCACCACCGGGTTTTGTGACTCCTGGACCCACCAATGTCCGGGACATCCTCGGAAAACGGCCCTGGTGGGGGAGGGGGGGGGCTGGAGGTCTGGGGCGGGAGAGGCCCGACGCCGCCGTTGGCGTCAGATCAGAGGGCGATGGGGAGCTCTGGCTCACCAAGGCTCCAGCCCTCGCATTTAGACAGCCAACGGGGGAATCGCCTGAGCTGGATTCGCCGCTTCTGCTGGCGAAGGCCCGAACCCGCCGTCGCAGGGCTGCACGACTGCGCGAGGCCCCTGACGGCCCCCCAGGCGAAGGCCCCGCACGCAGCGCAGCACATAAGGCGAGGAGCCGTTATCACGGCTGCTCCAGCAGCGCCGAACACCCTGCAGACACCCAGGCAGTGGGCCGTAATATTGCAAGGGAGGCCGAGCTCGGGATCTTGGGGGCCGTGGGCAACCTCCGAGAGCACCGCTCTAACGCGACGGGAAAGTTGGGGCAGCGGGGGAGAGACCCTAGAGCGACCCGAGCCAGCCCCAGTTCCAGAAGCCTCTGGAAGGCCCTCGGAGCCCCCCCATCAGCCCCCCCATTACAACGCCCTGGCGCCCTACCTGGCCAGCTTCGCGACCCGACATCTGGAGGCCTCTCACCTGTTCAGCAGCCTGAGATGCGGAAGGGCGGAAGCCAGCACCACTCTTAGCCAAGGCATCCGCGATGCCGCTCGATTTCTTTTCCCACCGAGTAGTCCACCCCCTTCCAACGGCAGCTTCATAAGCGTGGGCTCTAGTCTTGTGCACATCTAGGCCCTTTTTCGAAGGCGGAATGCACAGTGGACTCAAGGTGGGCTTGGAGGTTCCCAGAGGCCGTCGCTCTGGACCTAGGCCTAGCATAGTCGACCGCAGCGACGTAGTCGGTCCAGACCCCTCCGACACCAAACGAATGCTGGCTGAGCATGACAAACGCGTAGTCCCCCCATCTTTGGCGGTGTAGAGAGGCACAAAATCCCAGGGCACGGGGCCGAAGGCCGCGGCTAGCATCGCTCCAGAGTCGCCCAGGCTGACCACAGACCAGCCCGCCCGACGCAGCATCGGCCCAGATGGATGCAAGGCCGATCCGTCGGTGAACAGCTCTCCCGAGAGCAAGCCGTCGGCAGGCCGCTGGACAGCGACTTGCGAGGACGAGCAGGAGGGCAGCGAGGAGGAGCGGCGCGGCAAGCGGCAGTGCACACATGCAGCAGCAGGCGAGTTCGGCGACCTCGACAGCGACAACGGGTCCCATGATGAGGCCGCGCCGTCTCTCCATGCACACGCCGCTCCGAGGCCTCTCCTCCCCCCATCGGCGCCGCCCGCGGTTCTTCGCCGGTGCCGCGGCGAGGTGGGCCCGCAGCTGCCAGATGACGCGGGCGAGCAGGGCGGCAGCGCGCCGCTGCGGCACGGGCCCCAGTGGCTCGGAGCCAAGGCCGCGCTGCAGCTCGCGCGCGACCGATGCGGGGCCAGGTCCAAGAGCGGCGCCGTGCTCGAGGCGGGCCCGTGCCGCGGTCAGTCCCCCGCGGCGGAGGCAGCCCATCCGAGCCACCAGCTGATGGCGCTCGG
The DNA here is from genome assembly GCA_963575745.1 of Prorocentrum cordatum. NCBI lineage: Eukaryota > Dinophyceae > Prorocentrales > Prorocentraceae > Prorocentrum > Prorocentrum cordatum. Next base: position 326,606 of record CAUYUJ010004069.1, on the reverse strand, counting down.
CACCGTGGTTTTCTGCAAGTCGCACGGGGCGCGCCGCGCGGACGGGCCCAGCGTGCCTGCGCGAGCCAGGCGATAAGAACGCCGAGACGCACCGCAACCACATGCGGGCTGGCTGTCGCACGGGGTCTTCGGGGGCCCAATCTAGCTCGTGCGGGTCACTGGCGAAGCGCGTGGAAGGCAGCCGGGGAGCCTCTGCGAGCTCGTCTTGCGCCTGCGGCCACGGGGTGTTCAGCAGTGGCGGGGCGGGCGACCTGGAGGCGCTGGACGAGAGGATCAGAGGCCCGCGGGACGGGCCCGCGCCTCCCTCGCTCGGCCGCCGCGGCCAAGCGCCCTCGAGCGGAGGGGACGCGTCACCCTCTCGCGCGCGACTTTTTTCCCTCCTCTTCCTCTTCCTTTTCCTCCTCCTCCTCCAACTCCTCCTCCTCCTCCTCCGCCTCCTCCTCCTCCTCCTCCTCCTCCTCCTCCTCCTCCTCCTCCTCCTCCTCCTCCTCCTCCCTACTCCTCCTCCTCCTCCTCCTCTCCTCCTCCTCCTCCACTCTTCCTCCTCCTCCTCCTCTCCTCCTCCTCCTCCTCCTCCTCTTCCTCCTTCTCCTCCTCCTCTTCCTCCTCCTTCTTCTCATCCTCGGCCTCTTCCTCCTCCTCCTCCTCCACCTCTTCCTCCTCCATTACTTCCCCTTATGAATAGTTCCTCCCAAGCGCACACCGAGGCCAGTCGGAAGCGCGGACTGGGCGTTTCTTCTGATACTTCTCTACCCCTTACGAGCCTGAACCTTCAAAAATTGCCAGCACCTTCACAGATGGAGGGCGGGTCATTTCCACTATGTGGCTTTCGCCTTAGCGCCGCATCCATACACTCGTTTTAAACATACGCAAGAGCTTCACGGATTGAGGGCGGCACGTTTCCAACATGTGGCGCTCACTTTAGCGCCGCCACATTCGTTTTGAAAGAGTGCATGGGCTTCACGGATAGAAGATGGCTCGTTCTCCAACCGTGGTTATCGCTGTAGCGCCGCGCACATCCGTCATAAAAATGTGCAAGAGCCTCGCGTATTAAATGTTGTTCCTTGCTCAAAATGCGGTCATCGCTTGGGCGCCGCGCACACTCGTTCCTAGAAAGTTCCAACAGCTTCCAGGCTTGGGGGCGACAGTTCTGCAAAATGAGGTTCTCGCTTCAGCGCCGCACACATCCGTTTCAAAAGGTTGCCAGAGGCTCATTGGGTACCACGGAAAGGTTTCCAGAGATGATGGGGCGCAATAGTTATGTTGATTTGGGGTGCTGAAGTCCCAGGGATGGTGCCCTGGAGGCGCAACAGTCAGGCTGACTCGTAGCGTTGGAATCCTCAGAATGGCGTTGAAGCGCGTCAAGACTTTGACACGGTTGTCCCCCAACGGGGCATTTCCCTCAGTGGAAATGAACCATTGCAGGCGCTTGTTAAGAGGGAGTTTCGGGGGAGGGTGCATTCCAACATCGTGATGAGTTGTTGTTTTGGGTTTACATTGGTCTTCCTCCTCCTCCTCCTTCTCCTCCCTCCCTCCCTCCTTCTCTCCCTCCCTTCCTCCCCTCCTTCCCCCCCCTTGCACAGAACAAGAGTAATAACAATGTGATGAGACCTGCGGTTTCAAGAGCGATGTATTGAGACCTGAGGGTTCGCCGTCCTGCTCTCCTCTTTTCCCCAAGAACGGAATACTGGTTTATGAGTCTCGGCCCAGACCCATGGCCATGTTCGGGACACCCTGTAAGCGGCGTCCTAAGTCTAAGACAAGCTGGTATGGAACCTGCAACTAGAACGACCATGCATGCAAGTGCTAACTTACTGTTACGACCTACCCTGCACACAATCACTGCGCTCCAGATGCTGTCCGCACTCACCTGCGGCGACTGCTTCCCATCCCCAGGTATGCTAGAACACTCATTGAACTTGTCCCCAGGGTGGGCGCGGAAACTCCGTGCCTGGAAAAAGGATGGGAGAGGCCAGGTAATACGGAATATGTGAGGCCCACGGTTTCGACCATGCAGCTGCATAACCGCACGTTGACCTCAAAAAAGTGAAGCCGTGAATGATGTCTCGGATGGCCGCGTCCGCGTTCGGGCCGCGCCGGGCGGGGCCTTCGGCCCCAGCGGCAACTGGCCGTGCCTCGGGCGCTACCTCCTCGGCCGGGTGGAGCGAAAGGAGCGGGGCAGGGGAAGGGGAGGGGGCAAGGGCGAAGGCAGGGGCGGGGGGAGGAAGAAGGCGCAGGAGGAGTCGAAGTCCAGAGGCTTGGGTTAGGCTGTCGCCCTGGCCAGGATTCGCGCGGCCATCGTCAAGAGATCGTTCGAGTCTTTTCATATCTGGGACTGCGTCACTCAGGACTGAAGAGATCGAAGCATGGCAGAATAGCACATATCATGCACCCAAGTATGATGGTCAAGATGTTTCACGATGAGCGGCAGACACGGGCGCCGGCTCGCATATTCTGCCATCTTCTGGTTCACGTGCGGGCCAGGGCTCGGAGCGGGCGCTGCGACCAGGAGCCATCCTTGCTCACGCGGTTGTACAGGTAGGCGCCGACCATCTCCGTCGTGGTGACCGTCCCTGACGTGACGGCCTGCTGGGACAATTGCTACACCTTCGCGTTCCATTGCTGCAACGTCTTGAACATCGTTATGGCTGTCCACCACGTCTCGAATCTCATGGCACCATCTCCAATGTTCGCTGCAAGGTCAGCCATCTCGCGCCGCTCCGCGAAGATGCCCAGGACGCCCGCTGCCGCCGCGTGTAAAGTGGCGCCCACCTCTGGCTGGAAGTGCGGGTCGCCGTGGGTTCTGGGCTTTGGCTCTGCTCTGGCCCCAGCCCTGGCTCTGGTCTCAGCGCCTTGGTGGCCGCGCTGGCCCGTGTTTGCACGCCCGGTCCTGCGTGGCTAGCGTTGCGGCCAGCATGCTTGTCATGTCCTTGATGTCAGTGGACGTGCTCTCGACGGTCTGCTGGAGTGCGCTAAGGGCCCCTTTCTGGTTTTTCTGTTCTGCTTGGAGCACCTCCACGTCCGCTCTCAGCTTCTTGAACGCCAGAGAGTCCTCCACGACATCGCCGCCATCCCTCCCTCCCCCCCTCCTTCCTCCTCCGTCCCTCCTCGCCCCCTCCCTCCCTCCCTTGCCCCTCCTCCTCCTCCTCCTCATCATCATCCCCCTTCCTCATTATTCTCGGCCCTTCCTCCCCCCTCCCTCCCTCCTCCCTCACTCCCCCCTCCCCCGGGGGGCCCCTTCATAAGTTGAGGGCGCCCTCTGCCTCGACGCAGGGGTGCGTCGCGGTTTGACCCGACACGCAGCTGCGTTCAAGCCTGCGCCCACCACCACACCCCCTCCCTCCTCCCCCCCATCCTCCGCCCCGCCCCCTCTCCGTCGCAGTCTTGGCCCACGTCTTTCTCCACGCGGCCCCTCTGGCGCCAAGCCTTCGCGCCCGCGCCGCCGGGCGCGAGGACGCCGGGCGGCGGCCGCCAGGGCGGCGGCCGCCAGGGCGGCGCGGAGCAGGCGCAGGGCGCGCGCTCGGTGCGCGCGGCGGCGGCCGCTGCCGCCATGGGGAGCGACACGGCGCCACAGGTCGCGCGGGAAGGGGGCGGGGGTGGGGGGCATCGTCCCCCTCGTGGGCGGGCGTCGCCCGTGGGGGGGCACGGTCGGAGCGGCCAGCTCTCACGGGCTGGGGCGGCGCCAGGCATCCGATCCTCCACGTGCTCCTGCTCCGCATCCTCGTGGCATCGCTCGGGCATGTATGTTTGTTTCTCGGCGAGGACCACCGAGGAGCATCTTGGATCATCTGGCGCAGGAAGCGCGCACGAGACCAGAAAACGCACGGGGAATGTACGTCCGAGCGATGGCGAGTCCTCGCTGACCATCTCCACCCCTCTGTCGTGCAAACAGATCTCCCCTGTCCCACCACCAGGCGTGTCATCAGGCCAGGCAGGGCGCTTCAGATGAGACTTCTTCACCGCTTACGAGATTGAAGCTTGTCGTTCCCAACATCTACACCGATGGAAGACGACTAGATGGGGCTTCGCATTGGTGCCGAACACACTCTTTTCCAACAGTGGAACAGTTATTTTGAAAAGTTCGAGCAGCTACACGGATGTAGGGCGAATCGTTGTCACAATGGCGTTATCGTTTTGGTGTTGCGCACGCTCGTTTTAAAAGCATCAAACAGTTACGCAGATGGTGCGCGGCTGCTTGTTTGGGAAGATATCGCATCGCCGCCGCTCACGCTCGTATATACTTCGAGATCTCATTGGGCATGTAAATCTTCACGGCAGCTACACGGACGGATGGGTGTTCGTTTTCGGAGTGTGGTGTTCGTTTTGCATTTCGCTGGGTTCCAGAACCCGAATTCTGAGATTGTGCAGCAGCTGCACGGATGGAGCGGGTGGTCCTTTTTCAAAGTGGGGTCGTCGTTGGGAGTTTCCCATTATGAACCCCGCCCCGCAACCCGTACATTGGAAACCCATGCCAAGAAACATTTTGTTGCCGCCAAGGTGCCTTGGGTGTTTTGGGTCTTGATGGGTCTGCTATGGACAGCGTGACGCTCCCACACCAAAAATCCATGGACGCCCTGGGGTCTGAGGGTTGGGTGTCTTGCGGAAGGTTTCTCGTGGTCGAGTTCCTGTATTCCTCGAAGGACGGAGGGCATGTTCTCTCAAAGCGGAGGTCCCGTTTCAAAATTGTTGGCCCCGTGGGGTGTTCGTCGCTCAAAGGTGGGGGGGGGGGGGGGCGCCTCGCGCAGTGAAATGCAGTTGTTTTGAAGGGACCCCAATGAGGGGGGGAAGTGGGACGGGAGGTAGCAGCATGGTGGATCCATCATGGGTTTTGTCTGATATCCCCCCTCGTCGTCCTCCTCCTCCTCCTTCTCCTCCTCGTCCTCCATCTCTCTCCTCCTCCTCGTCCTCCTTCTCCTCGTCCTCCATTTCCTCATCTCCCTCCTCCTTCTCCTCATCCTCCTCCTGATCATTATCCTCCTCTGTCTCTTGATGGCCATCTGCCACAGCGGGCCACCCTGCCCTACAGAGCAGATGAGTGCAGGATGCTGGGCCCATTAATGGGGTTAAGCTCTACTACTTACCTCAAGTCCTTCTTCTCCTCCTCCCTACCGCCCCTCTGCTGCCCCTCCCCCACTCCCCGCCAAGGCATGGATTGGCTCCGCGAAGGCTATTGCTCCCTGGGTAGGGCTCCCGCGACGACGTGGGGAAGGCACATCAACACTAAAGCCGGGGCCTCGGAGGAGGAAGAGGAAGAGGGGGGATGGAAGCGACAGCAGCAGCAGGAGGGGCAGGACAAGGAGGCAGGGGATGAGGAAGTGGAGGGGAGATTGAGAGGGAGGGAGAGGGATGGAGAAGGAGGAGGAGGAGGAGGAGGGAGAGGAGGAGATGGAGATGGAGACGGAGAGGGAAGGGGAGAAGAAGAAAGATGAGGAACTAACAAAGGACAGAGGAGGTAGAGGAGGTACAGAGGGAGGAGGAAGAAGAGGAGGCGGAGAGGAAAGGGTCGGAGGAGAAGGCGAGGAGGGAGGTGCAGGAGGAGCAGCGGCAACAGCAGAGCTTCCTTTCGTGTCGAGACAGGAAGCGTTGATAGGTCGCCCTTGGTTCATGCTGTGCTCGCTTCGACTGTGCGGCTCATGCCGCACCACCGAGCCCTTGGATCTTGTTTGGTCATCCGATTGTGAACTGGAAGCGTCCCGCAAGATACCCTCATCTAGTGGCCCACAGGTAAGCAGAGCATTCGCGACGAAGAAGAGCAGCACGCAGGCTGAGGAGTATATTCGATGCTCTGCGCACACCGAGGAGCTGGGTCTGGGGATGATACGGACTAGGGGGACTGGTGCACGCGGTGGGGCGTGCAAGTTGGTCGGCGCCACAGGCTCGCCTAAATCAAGGTTCTCCATCACCTGGAGCTCGTGAGATCCTTGGCGTCCAAGCTGCTGCCGTCACTGGGCTGCTTGGGGCCGGGAGCCTTTGCGCGAAAGCCGTGTCCGTCACTGGGCCGTCTTAGAGCCCTCCAGGGGAATCTTGTCGGGTTGGGGCGTGTCGTGGGCCTGTCAAGAGGAAGACGAACGCGAAAGAGAGAGAGAGAGAGAGACGGCCCTCACCTCCATTCCCCGCCCCCTCTGCCCTCTTCGTTCCCCCTGCTCGCCTGGTTCTGCGGGCAAGGTCTGGGCGCAGCTCACCGAGAAGGTGGTCGAGTTTTCGGAGGCGATGCTGCGCATCATGCCCACGACCTCCTCCGCCTGCGATCCGTTGAGGATCTGGGGGGCTCATTCCGACTCAGGTACGTAGGGTAGACCCGGTCGGTCTGGTTGGAAAGTTGGCGCGTTGATTTCATGATAGCCAGGCGGCCATACTAAAAAGCCCGTGCAGCATGGAAGCACGATGAATACAGGAGGAAGGGAGCAAGAACGGAAAAGGGGACGTGGAGGGGGAACAGCAACGGAGAGGGCGAGGGGAACGGAGGTGGTGTCAGGATCCCAGACGTCATTGAACCACCCGACGTGCTCCAGATGCCCAAATTGACCCTCGGGACAGGCCCCCTGTCTGATATTAGTACATCACGATCGCCATCCCTCCTGCTCTTCCCTCCGCCTCTCTCATCTGCCCCCTCCTTATCGTATCTCTCTCTCTTTCTCTCTCTCTCTCTCTCTCTCTCTCGCTTTCTCTTCTGTTTGTTTCTCTCGACCACTCCATTCCGCGATTGCATATACCACCTCAGGGGTGCCTGAGTGATCTACAGGTCTCCTCCACATCGCCGGTCCCGTGGACCATCATCAGCAGCAGCATCAACATATCAGTTTCATCTTCAGCAGCAGCGTCAACGTCAGCCTCATCCGCATCCTCATCCCTATCCTCCTCTTTCCCTCCCTTCTCACCTTTCTCATCACCCCCCCTTCTTCCGGGCCATGCTAGCGCCCCACACTTTGCCAAGGAGACTTGTCCAGCGTGCCCGCGGGGGAGGGAGGAAGACGGAGGAGAAGGAAGAAGGAAGATGAAAGGCAGGGGGGATGGGGAGAACGAGGGGGGATAATGGGGGGGGGAAGGGGCGGAATATACATGGCGCCCATGGCCGAGTTCGGCCAGACGGGGCGTGGGGAGGAAGGAACATTCAGCCAGAGTGGAGGGCCATGCCCCTTTTCACACCTCCGTCTATTCCCTGCTCTCTGATCTCTTCCCGTCTCCTCCCTCTGTCTTCCTCCTCCTCCTCCTCCCTCCTCCTTCTCCTCCTTCTCCTCCTCCTCCATCTCTTCCCACGTCCCCCCGCCCCCTCGCCCGCCTGAGAGGAGGAAAGGGAGGGCCGGGGAAGGAGTGTCGAGGAAGAGGAGGAGGAGGAGGAGGAGGATTCTAGTACATTCTACTCTGAGCTTGGTGACTGGTTGCAGGGCTAGGCACGCATCACATCATTACAAATCAGGAAATTTGCCGCGCGACTTGGGCGGCAGTTCTTTCTTCAATCTCCCGAGAGCTTCCTTCCCAGCTTTGGTGGGGGGCCGCACTCGTCTTTCAAACCTTGCGGAAAAGAGACGCAGTGCCGCCCACACACCTCACGAAACAAGACACCCCTGAGAGCGGCCAGCATGTTCGTGGGATGGCACAGCTCCGCGACAGGATGATCCAGACCCCTCCCCCCACACTCCGCCCTCAGGAGGACCCAAGTCATCAGGAGGAAACTCATCGCTGGGCCCAATCAGGTCATCTGCCTGCCTAGGGGGAGAGCTTGAATTCGCTGCAAATCTCGGCTCGAGGCTTGCACTGAGACGGCTAGATTTCACACAGAGCACCTCGCCGCGAGAAGGATCGGAAACACAGGCCACACTTCAAAGACTCCGAGCGTACAACACAATCGTGGCCTACATCCTTCAGGCGGCAGAGGCGGACATCCAGGCTCTTCAAAAAGCTCTTAACTCGAGACCCAGGCGGACGAGTCGTAATCTCACAGCGGCTTTGTTCAAGTAGACCTCCTCATGGGGGTCAAACACATGTGGGAAATCTAGGACTGGGTAGGGTGGCCTTTGGTCCATCGAACTTCGACTGATCCGCCACGGGAGTCCAGGGTCCGATGGTGCTTTGCCCAGAGATCCAACGTTGCAGATTGTGCCTTACGTTTGACGGACTTGCTGATACCACGAGCCATTGCAAGACAGTCACAAAAAACGGTAACATCACCAGTGGACCTTTGGAGCAGCTGAATGAGGGCATACAGTTCGGCACGGCCAGCGGTCTGCATCTTAGTGGGTAAAGTGCCGCTGGCAACTTCATCTGCTCTATCATCTTCGCCTTGGTGGACGATAGCCCAGCCGCAGCGCCTAAGTCTCCGATCAAGGTGATGCTTACATCCAGCCCCGTCAACTCCCCAGACTCCTCCATGAATCTTAGCTCCATCACCTGACCTCCCCCGTTCCCATCCAAGCGAAAGGGGCCATGGAAGGTTCCCACTGAGTGGTGGCAGGCCACGGAGCCAGAAACTGGAACAGTCACGGGCATGTAGGGCAATGTCTTTGAATCCGTCCGATCGGGAGACAGCATCATCAGGGATCTCGCTGTTGCAGCGGCAGTCCCAAGAGCGATGAGCGGCGGTCTCGGGAGCCAGGCCACATCTAGGGCAGAAACTTCTGGAGCATGAGTCGTAGCCAGCAGTCGCCAGCCTACCCTCTGTCCAAGAACCTCCGACCAACATGTTCCTGCGCATCCCGGCGGACTCGAAGGATCCATCTTTCTCCAGCTTTTTCGACAACGTACGAGGGACAACGAAATCAACTCCTCTTTCCAAACCTGATCCTAAGTAGTGCTTGGCGGCCGTGCGCCACGACAAATCCAGGCACGGCTCCTTGAGCTGGGTCCACGGGGCATGTGGGAAAGCCTCGTCGCAGAGGCACAGGCGCACACCGTTGGGGAAGATCCAGCTAACAGGGCTGAGCGGGTGAACTCGGATGTCCATCAAGACTGCGATTGGCCGCGATGGGTCCACGAACTCTCTGCCATACGTGTTTTGATTATCCGAAATCCTCCAGAATACGTTTCCAACAGCTAGCGCAGCCTCCATCCTCATCTTGTGGTCCAAATCATGCCAAACACCATGGAACGCGATCAGCTGTTCGTAACGAAACCTAAACTGGGGATCATCCTCGGCAGACCTCACCAGCCCAAGAAGCGAAGCGATACAGGCCCCTGGGGTCCACCAGCCAGGTCACATGGCCGCTTGGCCCCTCATGGACTGGATCTGGCCTCCAGTGAGGCCCAAAACTTGATGGCTCCAGGAGCCAACCGCTAAAACCCCAGGCGTATAGAACTTCCTAGCTATGCCGGCAATACGAGACAAAAGCCGAGTTTTGTTGGCTTTCTTGGAGGCTTCGGCCCGACGCTGCATGAGCTTCACAGTGAGCCTTCTCTTACCTGCCGTGGTCATGACCCCCAGGTCTCTCGCAGCAGGCTGGTAGGTGATAAGGGAGCCCCACGGCTCTAAGACGCAAAGACAATTGCTTGCCGAGATACTTGTTACTGCAGACCAGGGCCGACTTTGCCGAGAGGGAGCAGCCCAGGCTCTGCAACTGGTGGGTGAGCAGCACAGCGGCGGGGATGAGGGCACGGAGAATCTCGTCATCGGTGCCGTGCTGGGACTGGGTGATGTCGTCTACGTATCCTCTTTTGATTTGCACTGGCCGAAAATGCACATGGGCCGTGTCCAAGCAGCGGCACGATCAGGAGCAGGAGGAGGAGCAGAAGGAGGAGCACGAGAAAGGGGAAGAGGAGGAGGAGGAGCAGGCGTGGAGGAGGAGGAGGAGGAGGAGGAGGAGGGGGAGGGGGAGGGGGAGGAGGGGGAGGAGAAGGAAGAGGAACGGAGGGCGAAAGTAAGGGAGGAAGGGCAAACGAGACAGGGAAAGAGAGAGGGGCGAGGATGAGGAGGTGGGGGCGGCGGTGGAAGAACAGGGGGACGGTGGCGACCGGCCCCCGTGGACCCGACCCAGCCACCTGACGATACGATGTTTCCAGCGCGCGGCTCCAGAGGCGCCCCGGCCCCTTCCCTGGGAGAAGCTCTTCGTTCCTGATGCTCCTTGGGCCGCCCCTGCCCTGGCCTTCCGTGGCAAAGCATGGTTTATTATCGCCGCGAGTTTGAGAAAAACACAATTAGAAAACATAATGACGATGATGGTGATGATGATGATGATGATGATGATGATGACGATGATGATGATGATGGTGATGGTGATGGTGATGGTGATGGTGACGGTGATGGTGATGGTGATGACGACGACGACGACGATGATGATGATGATGATGATGTTGTTGATGATGATGGTGATGATGATGACGATGACGATGACGTTGACGATGATGATGATGATGATGACGATGATGATGATGATGATGATGATGATGATGATGATGATGATGATGATGATGATGATGATGATGATGATGATGATGATGATGATGATGATGATGATGATGATGATGATGATGATGATGATGATGATGATGATGATGATGATGATGATGATGATGATGATGAGTCGTGTCGCTGGAGATCTGGGCGATGAGGATCCAAACCCCGCGCAAGGTCTGTCCCCGGACCCCTCCCGGGATCCATCTCCTGACCCGTTCTCCGAGGCGCGCCCAGCCGCGGCGACGACAGGGCCCATGGGGAGGCCCAGCACGGGACGAACGGCGCCGGCGAGGGCCGAGGAAGTTGCCTTCCTCCTCCTCCTCCTCCTCCTCCTCCTCCTTCTCCTCCTCCTCCTCCTCCTCCTCCTCCTCCTCCAGAGCGCTGTCGGCGAGGCGCAGCCTCTCTGGACCCAGACTTGATCGCGTCTTCGCAAAAATCAGGACGGGCGGTGTTCGACCATGTTCGGCCTGGGGGGGGGCCCTTGCCGGGCCTCGGGGCCGTCAAAAGCAATTCAGGATGAAGATCCGGTCCCAGGGAACGGGTCGGGACTTCCAGGGACCCCGCATTGAAAAAATCAGGACATCGCATGTCTGGCGCCAACGCTAGAAGACCGCCAAGGGTTGAAGAAACGGGCCACCTCGAGAGCCGACGCCAACGCGAGGAGGCTGGTCCAGCGCGCCCGCGGGGGCAGAGAATTTAAGCCGCCGCCGCCGACCCCGACCTGGATGCTCAGCGCGCTGCTGACGTGGTCCCTCGCGCCCCTGGGCTTCGTGGCCGTGGGCCGCGGCCCTCAGCTTGCCACGGCCTGGCCCCACGGCGAAGACGACGACGACGACGATGACGACGGCGACGAAGCTGCCGACCACGACGAAGCTGCCGACGACGGCGGCGGCGGCGCGGCGGCGACGACGACGACGAAGCTGCCGACGACGGCTGTCGCGACGACGACGACGACGCCGACGTCGACAGTGACGACGAAAAACATTCAAAATGAGAAAATATGTCACCCTCTTGGGATTGTCTTGGAAGTGCCCTTGGGCCTCTCTTGGACCTCTCGGGAGCCTCTTGGGGGCTTCTCGGGCGCCTCTTGGGGCCTCATGGGGGCCTCTTGGGGCGGAAGGATCAAAATGACGGTTGGTGTTCCCCTCCTGGGAGCCTCAGAGAGCTTTCTTGGGACCCCATTCGATCGTCTTGGGGGCCTCTTGGGTGGTCTTGAGGCCGTCTTGGGCTGTCTTGAGGTCGGGGCCGTCCGAGGCAATGTTCGGGAGCTTTCGGCAGCCTCTGGGACCGTCCTGGGCTGTCTTGGAGCGTCGGACGTCGTAAAGGCGAGGACACGGGAAACATAGAACAACTAATTGAACATCGCTGATTCTCGCATCTTGGGTCCCTCCCGGGGCTCCTCTTTGAGCCCTCTTGGGGTTTCTGAGGCCCTCTTGAGGGTGTATTGGGCCGTGTCTTGGAGCGATCTTGGGCTGTTTCAGGGCCGTCTTGGACCGTTTTGGCCATGAATTGATGAATTGCCGAGCAAGAACTATCAGACTCGCTCGGAGGGAACCCGACAAGGGACAGGGGGGGCGGCAGTACGACCGGAACCCCTCAGGACCCCCCCACCCCGAGTGCAGCCTCCGGACTCGTCGCAGCGCGACGTCCTGATGTGCCCCCTCTCGCCCTTGCGCGCCCTCCGCGGGCCGGTCGGCGACAAGAGTGTGGCTGGCGTGGGGAGCACCTGGCTCACGCTAAACCCTGCTCGCCCAGGACAGACCTGAGGGCAGGGCGGGCGCCTTCGCTCGAGCTCCTTGGCATCGCTCGGGCGTGCGCGTGTTCTTCCAGGCGAGGGCCCTCGAGGAGCATCCTGGACCATCTGGCGAACAGGCACGCGCGAGGCCAAAGACTGCACGGGGACTGGACGTCCGAGCGATGGCGAGGCTCCTACCTCCTCCCCTCCTCCCCTCCTCCCCCTCTCCCTCCTCCTCCTCCGCCTCCTCCTCCTCCTCCTCCTCCTCCTCCTCCTCCTCCTCCTCCTCCTCCTCCTCCTCCTCCTCCTCCTCCTCCTCCTCCTCCCCCTCCTCCTCCTCCTCCCCCTCCTCCTCCCCCTCCTCCTCCCCCTCCTCCTCCACCTCCTGACTCGTCGCAGCGTGACTCGTCGCAGCGCGAAGCCCTGACGTGCCCCCATCTCGCCCCCTGCGCGCCCTGCGCCGGCCCGCGGGCGTCTGCACCGGGTCTCGCGGCCCCCGCCCCCTCGCAGACGGCGGGGCCGCCATCCGCGCCTTTTCTCGGCTCGGCATCGCTGGGACGCGTGCCTTTTGCCTTGTCGTGGCGAGGGCCATCGAGGAGCATCAAGGGGCCCCTGGTCGAACGCGCAACGGCTTCCCCACTCCTGCACCGACTGGGGCGTGCCGCTGAGACGTGCCCCACGCGCCCCGGGGCCTCGGCATCGCGCGGACGCGTGCGTTCTTTCTCGGCGAGGGCCATCGAGGAGCCTCTTTGGATCCTCGTGCGACGCACGGAGCCGAAAGTCCCGCGGTGCGAACACGAAACGCACGAGATCCGAAGAGGAGGAGGAGGAGGAGGAGGAGGAGGACACGAAACGCGAAAAAAATGCTCGGGGAAGGCACGTCCGAGCGACGGCGAGTCGGCGGCTTCGCCCGGCGGCGCGCGGAGGGCGGGCCCGGGCCCACGCCGCGGGGGTCAGCGCCAGCGCCAAGGGGGGCTCAGCCGACCCCCTCTGGGCGACCCGGGCTTTTGGGAACCACGCGGGGCCGACGTTCCCCTTTAACTCGGGCGGGGCTGGGACGAGGGCAGATCCGCCCCAGAGCGCGAACGCTCCGAGAGGGCCGCGGCGCCCGATACATCGTCCAGAGCCGCCAGATCTCGGAGATCCCCGAGTTCTCTTCACACGAGTTAGTCATCGTCCTCACTCACTTACTCAGGCCATACGCCAGAGCGCGTGGGCGAAAGAAGACAATGCCAGCCAGCTATCGCCGCTTAGCGGGAGTGGCGGCGCGTCGGCGGTCGCATAATTTACAACGTGCCCGGCGGGGGGGAGGGGGAGGGGGAAGAAGAGGAGTGGAAGGGGGGGGAACGGGGAACAAAGCAACAAGTCACAGATGCCCGTCTGGCTCGACGCACTGTTGTGTGTGGCGCTTCACAAAAGCATCCCATTGCATAGGGTCATGTATGCACTGTAGGAGCAGATCGTGCGAATTGAATCTGGACGAGATCATTATGTGCAGCTCCGTTGCCCATTCTCTCTTCGGTCGACCACGCTTGCGTTAGAGCGCGGCCGTGGCTGGGAGAACAGTGTCAGGCTGGAAAGTGGCTTGTCTAAGAAAATCGTGGTTCGACGCCCTACCTATTTTTCCAAACAGCGCGAGCTGCTGTCGCAGAAGCTGGGTGCTGTAGGGGGCCTGCCGGGCTTCCTGCAGGACGACCTTATCTGACACGCGTGACGGGAAAGGAGGTGGCATGTGTAAGACTCGTCTGAGGCACTTGGGCTTGGAGTCCATCCGTATCCGCTGGCCCGGACTCGGGAACTGCTGAGCGGCCAGCCGGGCTTCGCGACAGGGCCCCGGCCGACCCGAGTTTGTGTTGACCCGGGCTGGTGCGTCCCCGACCAGACAGCCGACGTGTTGAAAAACTCCAGGCGGAGGCCTTTTCGCCGCCTTCGGCCTCCATGGCCCTCGCCAGATACCCGAGACCGCCAAGAGACTAATCGGGGCGGAAGGCCGGCCTTTGAGAAGAAAGGGTCGGAGCTTCTGGGGACCTCGTGGTGCAAAAAAACAATATCAGCCAAAAAGAAAAACAGAGGATGTCGGGGGCGAGCCTCCTCTGAAGCCGCGCAGGGCTCTTCAAGAGGAAGTCGGGGCCCCAGACGCCGAGTAACGGCCGAAAGATCGCCAGTCACCGCCGCAGGCGGATGCGCATCAAGGGGTCCCTGGTCGAACGCGCAACGGCTTCCCCACTCCTGCACCGACGGGCGTGCCTCCGAGATGTGCCCCACGCGCCCCAGGGCCTCGGCATCGCTCGGACGTGTGCACTTTTTCTCCGCGAGGGCCATCGAGGAGCCTCTTTGGATCCTCGTGCGACGCGCGAAGCGCACGAGATCGAAGCAAATGCGCGGGGAAGGGACGTCCGAGCGATGGCGAGGGGCGCTCCTCGACGGGGCTCCCCCTCCCCCTCCCCCTCCCCCTCCCCCTCCCCCTCCTCCTCCTCCTCCTCCTCCTCCTCCTCCTCCTCCTCCTCCTCCTCCTCCTCCTCCTCCTCCTCCTCCTCCTCCTCCTACGAGTCGACTCGGTTCGACTCCGAGGGCTTCCGATTCCGACTCGGTTCGACTTGGGATTCCGATCTGGGCCCCGCTTTCTCGCTGGAGGCACACCGGCCTGCCGATGCCCGCCGACTCGACGTTTCCCGACCCGGCCGTCGACGTCTGCCGAGCCGAGTCAGGCCGATCGCCGCTCCGACTCCTCGATTCGAGTCTGGGCTCTCCTGCCTCGACGCGCCCCCGGCTCTCCCCCCTCCCTGACGCAGTGGCCCCGGGGCGGCCTGGCCGACCCCCGGCAGGCCAGCCCTCTCCGTGGCGTCCCCCTCGCCTCGCCCCCAAGACGTGCCCGCATGCGGCCGGAGGCAAGCCTGGCGGGCTCGGGTGAGGCCGCGCCCGACGTGGCGGGCGGGGCGCCCGGCCGGGCTGGAGGGGCGCCTCGCCCGATGCGTTGGCGGCGGCTGTGGCTGCTTCGGTCGTTCCCTGGAGCTTGGCTGTCCGCGGAGCTCGCGGCTCTGCGGCAGGCTTCTTGCCGGCCTGAGTCTTCCTCCTCCTCCCCCTCTTCCTCACAGACTGCGGATCGCCGTCGTCGTTCGCGTCCCCATCCGCATCACCTCCTCGCCCAGGCCAGACGCCAGCGTTCTACGGCGGGGGCACCTACGGCAAGTTCTCCAAGGTCGTCAAGAACAAGAACGGAGTCATGGACCTCGCGCTGTGGTGGCCCAGCATCAACGAGGAGAGGTCGCCCAGAGCGTCGCTTGCCTGTAACATCGTATATTGCCTTTCCTTTCCTCTAGTACTCCTCCTCCTCATCCTCCTCGTCCTCGTCCTCCTCCTCGTTCTCTTCCTCCTCGTCCTCCTCCTTCTGATCCACGATCCGTCCCGTCTCCTTCCCTCCCTCCTTCCTCGTTCCTCCCTCCCTGCCTCCTCATCCGCATCGTTTCTCCATCCTCTCACTGTCTTCCTTCTCATCGGCAGTGCCCGAAGAGGACACCAAGAAGACCCCAAGAGCTCCCCCGCAGGCTGTTAAGTACATCCCCAAAACGGCGCAAGAGCGCCCCATGAGAGCCAGAAGAAGGAGGGGAATGCGAAGGAGGAGTGGAATCGAGGGATTGAGGGAGGGAGGGAGGGAGGGAGGGAGGGAGGGAGGGAAGAAGGAGGGAGATCAGGAGGAGGCAGAGGCGAAGCGAAGGAAGCAGAGGCAGAGGAGGAGGAGGAGGAAGAGGAGGAGGAGGACACAGAAAGGGGACAGGAAGCGGATGAGGAAGAGGAAGCATAAGAGACATTACCCAAGGACGTACACAACCCATCTGCAGCAAGTGGCAGTACCATATGTTTATTGCACGGGACGTGAACAATTAAAAAGCTTTGTGATCTTCTTTGGAAAGTACATTCGGAACTCATTTGTTGCACGCCCAATGGGACCTGTACAAGGCGACGCCGAAGATAACGCAGTGAAGAGGAGGCAGAGGACGACGACGGCAAAGAAGAGGAGGAGGAGGAGGAGAACACGCGGCGTTAACACAGAAGGAGCATGGTAACATGCGCAAGGAGGAACACAAGCACGAGGAGGAGACAGATGACGACGTTCTGTCACATCGCCCATGCAGCGGCTACCCTGGATGCGGCTTACAGGTAATATCGCCACCTCAACCGTGCGCCGTCCAGAGAGAGCATAAATCTTCGCGGCCGCACGCGCACCCCTGTCTGCGCGCGAGACGCTCAGACAAGCACATGACCCAGCTGGAGTGTGCGCCGGCAGCTCTGCCTCTCAGTCGCCCAGGCACGACCCACCCAGGGAGGCGAGGTCTGGATTTTATGTGGGTGGCCCGCACTCCCCTGGAGTCCCCCAGGAGCCCAATACGTGGCGACTGTTGCGCAGTTGTCAGCACCCAGGAACGGCAAAGCCTCGTCTGGGTGCCAGTAAGGCGCCCCCCCGTTGGACGTCCTAGGGAAGGCAAGGCCTCGTGCGGGTGCCCGTGAGGCGTCGCTCCGCTGCACCTCTCAGCTGCCCACGAACACGGCGACGGTTGCGCAGTTGTCGGCACCCAGGGAGGGCGAGGTCCCGCCTGCCCACCGGTAAGGAGCTGCCCCGTTGGACCCCACAGGAGCCCGCGCGAGTGGCGTCAGCTGCGCAGCTGTCAGCATCCCCATGGAGGACGATGTCTCGTTTGGGTGCCCCCTGTGTCCGTGCGGCGTCGCGCCGCCGGACCCCAGGAAGCCACGGGCCCTCGAAGGTGGCGTCGGTTGCGCAGTTGGCAGCACCCGGGGAGGGCGAGGTCTCGTTCGGATGCCCTTGTGGCTTCTGGGGGGGGGCCGATGGCCCAGGGTGGTCTGCTTCTGCCCTCCTGGCAGGCTGAGGCTGCCCGGGGGGGAGGGGGGGGGGGCTCAGGGCCAGGGCTGGACGGGGGGCCGCAGGCGGCCGCCGACCGCGGCACGCTTGGGCGTCGCGTCGTGGGCGGGGCGGCAACTGGGCGGCGCATCGGGGGCTTCAGAGGAGGGGCCTCCTGGGGCCCGCCTCAAAGGGGCCCTCCAGGGCCCCAATGGGGGCCTTCAGGGCACGAAGAAGTGCGCCTTGTCTACGAGAAGGGGCAAAATACACTCAGACACAATCCATCGTCGAATCCCAGGATAAGACTGGGAAATATGGGAAGTGGGGTGGAAGACGAAAACCCAGAAAGGATTCTGAACAGATTGGAGATCCTGGGATCTTGTGTATGTTTATCTGTGTGTCCCCAGGCCCCTGTCATGATTCCCCCCCCCCCATGGATCGCCCCCGCGCCCCTCAGCGGCGCCCAACCCGCCCCGAAAACCCGGCGCGAGGAGAAGGCGAAGAAGGTCGTGCAGGCCGCCTGCGGGACGACCGCCGTGTGGGCGTGGGAGCCCAAGGGCGAGATCGGGGCGGACGCCGAGGGCCGCCGCGAGGACGGGCCGGCACGTCGGTCGAGGCCCAAGCTTGGGCGCTGCGTAATGGGGGGGTCATAAATGGGGGGGCGGCGAGGGTGGTCCGAAAAGGTACCCAAACGGTACCTAAACGAGCCCCCTGGGGCTCTGGAGGGGCCCGAAAGGGGCACGAAAGGGGACCTTTTCTGACCCCCCCATTTGTGACCCCCCCATTAAGCCACGCCCAACAAGCGAGTAGGGGATCGACTGCAGAATTGGTTTGCCCTAAAGCGGGCTTGTTCGTCAGAGCCAGATTCGCAGAATGCGCGTAGGTATACAGACATATGCTACGTAGGACTCGACGAGGAAATCATGGTGGGGGCCAGTCAGTTCTGTGGACGATCCCCTACTCGAAGCGTGCCGTCCCCCGAGATCCTGGCGTCTCAATGTTGTTCCAGCCACCGCGTTTTCGCCTCTTCTCGGGCCCGGGGACCCTCACAGATCGATCCAGCTCGAGAAACGACGCCGAAAGTTAAGGTCTAGGGCTCCGGGCGTGATTGTTTACGATGTTGCAATTGTTTCGCTACGTCGGTTCCCAGGGTCAGTCGAGGCCCAAGCGTGCACGGCCCGACAGGCAGGCAGGCAGGGGTCAGGGGGCGAATCGCCCCCCTGCGATTCATGTTTTGTTTGTCCTTATGGTGGCTCGTGCAGGAGAGTTGCTGGTTGATGCGCGTGCTGCCTCCGACAAAACAGAATACCTGAACACCCGCGTCCTCCATGTCCTCGCATTGCGCCTTCCGCGACGATGCGATAACTTTTTTCCTGGGGCGGACTGAGCCTCAGCCCCAGCCAGCCTAAGCCAGCCACGCCTGAGCCTTAGCCTAAGCCAGCTCCGCCTAAGCCTCAGCTTAACCTAAGCCTTGCCTAAGCCCAGCCTCAGCCCCAGCCTCAGCCTAAGCCGCAGCCTAGCCCACACCTCAGCCTAAGCATAGCCTGAACCTCGCCCGAACCTCGGCCTAAGCTTTGGCGTAAGCCTTAGCCTAAGCCTAGCCGAAGACTAGCCTAAGCCTCAGTCTAAGCCTCAGTTTCAACCTAACATGAACCCCAGCCGAAACCGAAGCCTCAACCAAAGCCTAGCCTGAGCCTCAGCCCTGCTATTGCTGCACTAGGGTATTATTATCACCACATTACTACAACAGTACTACTACTACTACTACTACTACTACTACTACTACTACTACTACTACTACTACTACTACTACTACTACTACTCCTACTCCTACTCCTACTCCTACTCCTACTCCTACTCCTACTCCTCCTCTACTACCTCTACTCCTCTACTACTCCTACTACTACTACTACGACTACTACTACTACGACTACTACTACTACTACTACTACTACTACTCCTACTCTACTCCTACTCTTACTACTACTACTACTACTACTACTACTACTACTACTACTACTACTACTGATACTACTGATACTGATACTACTACCACTACTACTACTACTACTTCTACTACTATTACTACTACTACTACCACTACTACTACTACTACTACGACGACTACTACTACTTCTGCTACTACTACTTCTACTACTACTACTACTACTACTACTACTACTACTACTACAGCATTAGAGTACGACTGCTCCTACGACACGACCAGTACTACTGTTACTACGACTACTACTACTACTACTACTACTACTACTACTACTACTACTACTACTACTATACTACTACGACTACTACTACTAGTACTACTACCACTACGACTACGACTACTACTACTACTACTACTAACTACTACTACTACTACTACTACTACTACGACTACGACTACTACTACTACTACTACTACCTACTACTACTACTACTACCATTACTACTACTACTACTACCTACAACTACTACTACTACCTACTACTACTACTACTACTCTACTACTACTACTACTACTACTACTACTACTACTACTATACTACTACTACTACTACTACTACTACTACTACTACTACTACTACTACTACTACTACTGCTACTGCTACGACTACTACGACTACTACTACTACTACTACTACTACTACTACTACCACTACTACTACTACTACTACTACTACTACTACTACTACTACTACTACTACTACGGCTACTACGGTTACTACTACTACAGTGCGACCGTACTAGAGTGCTGCTGCAGCACAATATGGTATTACTCGTACAGCCGCCACTACAGTGTTACCATTACTACTGTGCCAGAGCACTACTACGACTGCAGTAAAACCCATGGAATACTCCAATGGTAGAGTTCCACTATTACTATTGCCAGTACTAGACTGCTCTACACTACTAGAGTGCCACGAGTGCAGTACTTCTGCTAGAGTACTGTATTACGACATGTGTGATACCACCACTACAGCATTTCAGGACCAGAGCACTACACCAGCGCTGCGGTACTACGGCCATACCAGAACACCACAACAGCATTGGAGCACTACGACAGTGCTGGAGTATTCCTAATACAGTATTGTTGAACACGCAGTGCAAGCAGTCGTAGACTTGTATTTTTACGAATACTGTATGTACAAGAGCAGTGCTTCTACAGCGCCACTACTGCAATAGTACAGCACGGCTCCACAATAGTACAACACTCTTCCTACAACACCATCGCTAAAGCATTACAGTTGAAGGGTACTAGTACTGTACTGGAGAACTACAGTAGTGAAGTACTACTGCACCACAACAGTGCGAGTACGAAAGTAAGTATTAGAGGACCTTTACTGCGAGACCTGCGTACTGCCATTACAGCTACAGGGCTGCTGCAGCGCTGCCACTTCGTTAATGCAATTCTACTACTGGCTTAGCACGGTGTCAGAGGACAACTGGTCCAGCAATAAAGTACCATTATTGCAGTACTACTGCGAAGAGTAACGTAGTAGGACTAGTTCGGTGTCACCACTACAGCACTACAGAATTATAATATTGCAACAGTGCTGATATACTACGGCATTCGAATATTCCAACGACAGTACTGCAGCACACTCACTGCAGGGAGTAATAGAGTGCTGCTCAACGAAGGCACTACCAGAGCACGGCATCTACAGTGCCAGCATTACAATGGTACAGCACGGCTCCACAATAGTACCGCACTCTCCCTACACCACTACCACTGAAGCCCTACAGTTCGAGGGGATTACCGGAGGGGACTATATCTTCGACAATGCTAGAGTGTGACTACTAAAGCAAGTACGAGAATATGATCTTTACTGCGAGACCTGAGTGCTACTACTCCGATTACAACTACAGGGCTACTTCAGTGCTGCCACTTCGTCAATGCAATAATGCGACTGGCTTAGCATGGTTTCAGAGTACCACTGGTTCTGTACTAGAGTACCACTACGGCAATACTATTGCTAGAGTACTGCACTGCGACTATTTCAACGCCAGCACTACAGCACTACAGTACTGGAGTATTACAACAGTGCTGATAGACTGCGGCATTTGAGTAGTCCTACTACCGTTGTAGAACCACTGCAGGCAAAAATATTCGCACGGATCATATATTGGAGTGCTGCTTCTACAGTACCACTACTGCAGTAGTACGGCACAGCCCCACAAGATTGCAGCACTCTTCTTGCAAAGTACCACTAAAGCACGACAGTTCGCGGATACTACTATTCTGTTCGAGTAGTACAGTCGTGGACTACTTCGACTACACTTCTACAGTGCGACTACTAGAGCAAACGCTCGCGTATGACCTCTACTGCAAGGCCGGAGTGGGGCTGCTACTACTACTACTACTACTACTACTACTACTACTACTACTACTACTACTACTACTACTACTACTACTATTTCTACTACTACTTCTACTACAGCTACAGGACTAACACTGTGCTGCCACACTATTAGTGCAGTGCTACTACGGCGTTTCTAGAACGCTGCAGTAGTAGAGCACAACGAATATTACATTACTACAGCACTACTACTGCGACAGTCAGTACTACAGAACTGCTGCTGAAATGCGTTTGCAACGCATGTCCATACGATTGCAACGCACTGCGATTGCAATCCTTTGCTGCTGGCGCCTAGGATAGGGGGGGGACAAAAATCCGGGCGAAGGACCCAACCATGTGCAGTTGTGAATACCGCAATTGTGAATACCATCTTCGCCCGCGCTCCCTATGTGGCCACGGCTTCCAGCCGGAGCCCGACATGCTCAGGGCCACGTTCGTGGCCGTCTTCGCGGGCGCCGACGACGACAAGGACGGCGTCCCTCTCACCGAGGAGCAGAAGCAGGAGAGGGCCTTGAGAGCCATGAGGGAGGAGGTGGCGTTGCACGTCGACAAGGCGGAGTACGACGCCCAGGCGCGGTTGTTGAAGCAGCACAACTATGAGGCCACAATCCTCGTGAGGGATGTGCCGCAATGGCCCGGGGCCGACGTGCGAACCCTGCCACTGGCGCCTTCGGTGGAGCTCCAGTGGGGCCACGGTCATCGTGAGGGGTGTGCCGAAATCGCCCGAGGCCGCCATGCGAACCCTGCCACAGGGGCCTTCGGTGGAGCTCCCAATTGGGCAACGATCCTCGTGAGGGGTGACGGCCCGAGGCCGCCACGCGAACCCTGCCACTGGCGCCTTCGGTGGAGCTCCCTACGGGGCCACGATCCTCGTGAGGGGCGTGCCGAAATGGCCCGAGGCAGCCATGCGAACCCTGCCACTGGCGCCTTCGGTGGAGCTCCCTGTGGGGCCACGATCCCCGCGAGGGGCGTGCCGAAATGGCCCGAGGCCGCCATGCGAACCCTGCCACTGGCGCCTTCGGTGGAGCTCCCAATGGGGCCACGATCTTCGAGAGGGGTGTGCCGAAATGGCCCGAGGCCGCCATGCGAACCCTGCCACCGGGGCCTTCGGTGGAGCTCCCTATGGGGCCACGATTCTCGCGAGGGGCGTGCCGAAATGGCCCGAGGCAGCCATGCGAACCCTGCCACTGGCGCCTCCAGTGGAGCTCCCTACGTGGCCACGACCCTCGTGAGGGGCGTGCCGAAATGGCCCGAGGCTGCCATGCGAACCCTGCCATTGGGGCCTTCGGTGGAGCTCCCTTATGGGGCCACGACCTTCGTGAGGGGTGTGCCGACATGGCCCGAGGCCGCCATGCGAACCCTGCCACTGGCGCCTCCGGTGGAGCTCCCAATGGGGCAACGATCCTCGTGAGGGGCGTGCCGAAATGGCCCGAGGCCGCCATGCGAACCCTGCCACTGGCGCCTTCGGTGGAGCTCCCTATGGGGCCACGATCCTCGTGAGGGGTGTGCCGAAATGGCCCGAGGCCGCCATGCGAACCCTGCCACTGGGGCCTTCGGTGGAGCTCCCTATGGGGCCACGAAACGCTGTATTGGGTGGGTGAAACGCAGGGAGGATGGAGGAGGAAAAGGAGGATAGGGGGGAGGGGGCACCGGGAGGAGGAGGTGACGCGGGGCGTTGCCTCTTCAAAGCGAGGACCCAACACCACAGGATGGTTGGGAACAACATATTTTTTGTTTGGTGTCCCCCCCCAGGCGCCAGCAGCAAGGGAGAGGCGGAAGTCCCACCCCCGCCCCACGTGGTCACGTATCCGAATCAGCGAGGTTCGCAGAACCGAGTTCTTCACCACGCGGCCATCCAGAGAGATTCGCACAGCGAGGTTCGCGAACGTCAAAAAATGAAGAACATGAATTATTCATTGCGTGGAGCTCCCCATATGTGCATCTATTCGCATGGACCTGTCCGCCGTGACTGCTTCGGCGCAAGAGCTTTCGAATCTAAACGGGCTTCAGTTGTGACGATATGGACATGAATCCAACTGCGAATGAATTGGAGTGTGAATGAGCCTCAGTAGTACGAGCGCGTCTCTGCGCATGAGCTTGGGGCCTCCTGGGGCCTCCTGAAACCTACTGGGGCTTCCTGGGGTCTCCAGGAGCCTTTTCGGGGCCTCATGGGACCTCCTAAGGAAGTTTCGTGCCCCAGGAGAGGCCCAATATGTAGCAACAGACGTACATAAAACATTACGGATTAGAGCCACAGGAGAAGGGCAATCTATAGGAACACACGTAAAACACCAAGGACTCGTGCCCCAGGAGAGGCCCAATATATAGGAACAGAAGTAAAACATGTAGGATTGTGTACATAGGAGAAAGACAATCTATAGAAACATACTTATAACATCAAGCAATCGTGCTCCAGGTGAGGCCCAATCGATAGGAGCATACGTCAAACACATGGGATTGGAGCCACTCCTGTTGCCTTCTGAAGCCTCCTGCTCCTGGGGCCTCTCGGGGCTTCATGTTGCCTTCCGAGGCCTCCTGGCCCTTCCTGTGGCCTCCTGTGGCTTCCTGAGGCCTTCTGGGGCTTCCTGGGGCCTCCTGGAGCCTCTTGGGATATCCTGTGGCCTCTTGAGTCTTTATGTGGCCTCCTGATGCCTCCTGGGACCTCATGTGGTTTCCTGGGGGTTCTGGAGCCTGTTGGAGCTTCTTGTGGCATCCTGAGAAGAATCTGCGCCCACGCGCCTACCCACCAAAACATGCAAACCGACCGAGACATCCTCAAAATCTGGCCCACTAGGGACGAGAAAATGAGCGCCTCGCTCGAGACATCCTCCAAATCTGCTCCGACAGCGAAGGATGCTGGGACAGAAAACAAGCAAACCGCTTGAGACATCCCCACAAAACGGCCGCGAACGGGACCGTGTCATACCCCTCGGCGGCCCCCCTTAGGGACGTGAAAATGAGCGCCTCGCTCGAGACATCCTCCAAATCTGCTCCGAAAGCGAAGGAAGTTGGGATAGAAAACAGGCAAACCGCTTGAGGCATCCCCACAAAACGGCCGCGAACGGGGCGCGCGTGAGTCTCAGCATGAGTAAGTCTGAGTAGGAGTAGGTCTGAGTATGAGTAGGTCTGAGTATGAGTAATTTTGTGTGTGAGTAAGTCTGGGTATGAGTAAGTCTGAGTGTGAGTCAGTCTGTGTATGAGTAAGTCTGGGTATGCGGAGGAGAGGGGAGGAGAAGGAGAAGGAGGAGAAGTCGGCGGCGTCCAAGAAATAACAAGAACCCCATCTTAGGACATGGGGAAAAAAGAGAAAAAGAAAAGGATGTAAAGGAAAAACAACACACAACCACGCAAGGATGATTTGATGATTTTTGCAGGGGGGCGATTCGCCCCCGAACCCGGCAGGCAGACGCAGACATGCTTGCGCCGTAAAGTACTAGTGATCAGCACGGGAGGCTTTTGCCGCTTTCGGCCCTTGCAGGCTCTCGCCAGCCCCGGGACCGCCAAATGACGACTCAGTATGACAAGCCGGCCCCGGGGAAAGGGTTGGGACTTCCGGGGACCGCGTAGGGAAAACATCTGGACGCCGCACGTCTGGGGGCATGCCTGCTCTTCCTCCAGCGAGGTGCCGGCACCGGCGCGAGGCGACAGGATCGAAGAGCAGCAACCACAGCCAGGACGCTGACAGGAGAACCATTCTTGGGGGGGGGGCCCGGGGGAGAGGGCCCTGGCGTGCGGGCCGCTCCCGCGGCCCGGGTGGGGGCAGCTCGTCGTGGCCGAGGGCGGCCGTGGCCAGGAGGAGCCCCCTCCGCTCGTGACTCGGCGCTCCTCCTCCTTAGGGCGGCCACGCCGGCGGCATCGCGCAGCTCACCCCCCAGGCGTGGCAGGTGCTCGGCGTCGCTCGGACGTGCGCCTTGTTGTCTCGGAAGTGCACGGGGAACGGACGCCCGAGCGAGGGCGAGGGCGGGGGACGGCGCGGAGGGAGCCGGCGTGCAGCAGGCAGGCGCTGACGCAGACGCAGGGGCACGCGCAAACGGCACACGTCCTCCTCCTCCTCCTCCTCCTCCTCCTCCTCCTCCTCCTCCTCCTCCTCCTCCTCCTCCTCCTCCTCCTCCTCCTCCTCCTCTCTCCTCCTCCCTCCTCCCCTCCTCCTCCTCCCTCCTCCTCCTCCTCCTCCTCCCTCCTCCTCCTCCTCCTCCTCCTCCTCCTCCTCTCCTCCTCCTCCTCCTCCTCCTCCTCCTTCCCTCTCCTCCCCTCCCTCCTCCCTCCTCCTCCCCTCCTCCTCCTCCTCCTCCTCCTCCTCCTCCTCCTCCTCCTCCTCCTCCTCCTCCTCCTCCTCCTCCTCCTCCTCCTCCTCCTCCTGGCTTCGGGCCCCCTCCTCGCCCCCGGGGCCTCGAGGACAGGGGCTTCGGCGTCTCTCTCTCTCTCCCCCTCGGCGGGGCGGGGCGGGAGGCCTGCCCGGGCGGGGGTTGGAGTCGGCGCGGGGAGGGCGGGGGGCGGGTCCGGCGGCGGAGGGCGGCGGAGGCAGGAGGGCGGCGGCGGGGGAGCGAGGCGCGGGGAGCGCCTACGACACGCCCGCAGCGATACTGGGCGGCCCAATCCTGGGCCCAGGATCGGCGCGTGACCACCGGGGCCGAGCCAGGAGGGCGAACACACCGATCCAGGGCACAGGCTGGGCCCGTCAACGATCGGTGCAGGTGTATATCGGGGGTGGACAGAACCCCCAACAGTGACACGTCGATTAGTGAATTGTCCGTTTTCGGTTTTCGAGAGGGCGCCGTGGCCGTTATTTTCCAGGATTGCTCCCGCCAGGTTTGGGCCTCGGGTCGTTTTCACTAAACCACGTTTTGCTAAAGGGGGGTCTGTCCATCCCCGAGTATAGCCGGCGTCCTCCTGCAGCCCGGCCCCGCAGGAGAGCTGCTTCACCGGCATCAAGACTCGCGAGCAGTTCGAGCTCCTGAGCCGGATCTGCGGCCCGTTCAACGGCAAGCAGACGGATGTGGGCACGCTTGGCAGTCGGGTGAAGACCCGCCCCCCCAGGCGCCGGGAGGGATCACGCATACCAACCTTGAGATCTGGGCGTTGCAACTTTTTCGGAGCAGGCGTGTTCGCCCGGTTTCGGGCCCCGGGACCCTCACAGATCTATCCGGCTCGAAAAAATGCCGCAGAACGGCGGGGTCTAAGGCTTCAGTCGTGACTTCTCACGATGATGTAACTTGTTCACGACGTCAGATCTCAGGGCACGCCAACTCCGCCGCCACCAGCGGAACGATAACCGGCTCTCCGGAGCGAGCCCGAATGCCCGACGAGGAGGAGGAGGGGGCGAGGCTGGCGAACGGCAAGACGAGCGCGACTCTGCCTCGCTCCACCTTGTCCCCAGACCGCCGACGTCCTTCTGTCGTGTTTTCTTCGCAGCGCGGACCTGTCCGGACCCTTCCCCTGGGACGGGCTCCTCCTCCCGAGCCGTGTCCCTGACGGCCCCGGGGCTTGGCGGGGGCCCCCGGAGGCCGAAAACTGGCGAAGACCTCCCGTCGGGCTGCAGCCCTTGTCGTCGGGGAGGGTCTCAGTGCTCCTCGGCTGTTTCACAGCGCGCCTCTGATATCCCGCAGGTTTTCGACTGGCAATCGAAAAGTTCAACCTATGGGAAAACAGGGGGTGCCTCGTTCCTGATTTCGAGCTCCTTAGGTCACCGCCCAAACTGCATTCTTGCTCACGGCGAGGGGAGGGGTGGCGAGGCCCACGTCCGCGGGCCCGCGCAGAGAGCGCCCCCCCTGCGCCTGGCTAGGCCCCCCCGGAGCTGGGGGTCGGAGCCAGTGGGGTCGGAGGATCGCGCCGCAGCATCGGCGATGCATCGGCGACGCGGCCCGATGTGGATCGGCGGTTCGAAGCTGTGGGGCCCTGAAGGGCGGGGTCCCAGGGATGGGAAGGGGTCCGAGGGTGGATTTGACAGTGTGCGAGGCACCTCGTCCTTGGGACCCCCTGCCCTAAAAGAGCCCATCTAGGACCCAGCGAACGGAGCCCGCTCCTCTCCACGCCGACGTGGCTGATACATCGACGACGTCGCCGACGCATCGTCGATGCATCGCCGATGCGGCGTGAGCCTCCGACCCCATCTACTCGGCACCATCTGGGAGGCCTCCACTCTGGATGGGGCAATAATCGCCCCCCCCCCCTGGATGCACGGGGGGGGCACTTACTGTCGGAACGGGCGGAGTGGGGTTGAAGGAGGAGGAGGAGGAGGAGGAGGAGGAGGACGTGGAGGATGAGGAGGAGGAGGAGGAGGAGGAGGAGGAGGAGGAGGAGGAGGGGGGAGGGGGAGGAGGAGGAGGAGGAGAGGGGAGGAGGAGGAGGGAGGAGGAGGAGGAGGAGGGAGGAGGAGGGGGAGGAGGAGGAGGAGGGAGGAGAGGGAAGAGGAGGAGGAGGAGGAGGAGGAGGAGGAGGAGGAGGAGGGGGGACGGAGGGGAAGGGCGAGCTCCGTCGGAAGGTCAATCGCCCCCGCCCCTTGATACATGCTCATCCAGAGTACCCTCTAATACGTCGCGGCCCGCCCCCCAAAAAGCTCCAGGAGGGGGGGAAGGGGTTCAACCTCCTGGAAAGAAAGGGGCTCTTGGAAGAGGAAGAAAAAGAACGCTAGACCACCTCAGCCCAAAGGGCTGGTGGGAAAAGCTTCAGATGCCTCCAAGGCGGCCTCAGACAAGCCCAAGGCAGTCTCAGAGGCCCCCAAGACGCCCCAAAAGGGCCTCGAGAGCATTCCCAAGAAGACATCCCGAGGCAAATCTCTTTCAAGTGTGCATGACTTCCACTGGTTTGGTAATGTTGTTGCGCTCCGCTGTCTCGGCCTTCCGACCGCCCAAACGGCCCGAGGGGTCTCCCGAGTCATCCCCAGATGTTCCAAGACGGTCCGAAGGAGACCCAGCCTAGGAGCGGCCCAAGACGGCCAAGAAAACTTTGAGCGAACATCCAAATAGCCCCAGACGGCCCCAGAGTCTACCAAGAAAGCCCACAGGGGCCCCAAGAGAGCTCCAAGATGCACAATGTAATGATTCCCCTGTAAGTTTTTATTGTGGTCCGGCCTTCTGATCGCCCAACCTAGCCCGAAGGCCTTCCAAATCGCCCTAAGACGGCCCAAGAAGCTCCCAGAACCGCCCAAGAGAGACGTAGGATGACTAAAGAGGGCAACAAGACAACGCAAGAGAGATCTAAGAGAGCGTCCAAGCTGACCCCTGGACGGCCCCAGAGTCGCCCAAGACGGCTCAAGAAGGCCACAAGCCAAAACGACCCTAGAGGCCCCCAAGACGCCCCAAGAAAGCCCCGAGAGGACTCCCAAGAGGGCTGCTCGGCTGCTGGCCTGAGGCCGCCACGCGATGGGTATCGATCATCCGCTCGGCATTCGCGCGTTTGGCGCCTGCTTTTGCACGTATACGCTCCAAAGACGGGTATCGAACATGCGGCTGGCGGGCTCTTTACATGTAAAGAGTACATGTGCGGAATGATGACATCGAATATGCGTCTGGCACGCGTGCACGTCGCACGTGCTTTCACGCATGTGGGCACCAAAGGCGGGTACCGGCCGTGCGGCCGGCGGACTCTTCGTACGCCACATATGCGTAGGGACGGGGCGCGCGTGTATCTGGCGCGTTTCTCACGCGTGTTGACGCCAAAGGCGGGGGGGGGGGGGGGCAGGGAGGGGGGAGGGGGAGAAGGGAGATGGGGCAACATGCGGCCAGCGGATTCGTCACACGTGAAGCTAACGTGCCCGAAAGGGGGGAGTATCGAACATGCGTCCGGCACGCTTGCTTCGCACCTGGTTGCCGGGCGGATTCTCCACATGCAGGATCACGGGCCCCAGAGGGAGGGGGGGGGTGGGGGGGACGTCTGCGTCTTGGAGTCCACCTGCCGCTGTGGGCCTCCTCCTCCTCCTCCTCCTCCTCCTCCTCCTCCTCCTCCTCCTCCTCCTCCTCCTCCTCCTCCTCCTCCTCCTCCCGATGAGCGCGCGTACGTTGGAACACGTGTCTTCACGCATGCGGGCGTCTTCTGGAGGCGATATCGAACTTGCGCGTGGCGAGCGCCCCACGCGCAAAAGCTGCGCGCCCGAGAGACAGACGTCGAGCTCGCGTCTGGCACGGGCGCGCTCGGCGCGTGTTCTCGCGTGCGTGTCTGGCGCGGTGCGGCAGCCGTCCCTCTGGGGGCACGTGGCGGTCGGAGAGACGCGGCGCGCCGCCGCCGCAGGAGAAGGGGGAGGGGGCGGCGGAGCAGGTTCGGATCGATGCGGCGGGAGCGTGATGTTCCAGCTGGCGCCGTCAGGGGCCGTTTGGGCCACGTGCGTGGAGCTTCCAGCTTTCCGCTCCAAAACAGTAGCAGTAGCATTTCTATCCCGCACAGCCCCGAGGAGCAGGAAGGAGGAGGGAGGAGGGGGGTTGGAGCAGGAGGGGGCGCGGAGAGAAGGATGAAGAGCAGCAGCAGGAGCAGGAGCAGAAGAAGGAGGATGGAAAAGAGAGGAAAGTAAAGCGGGAGCAGGGTGCAGGAGGGAGGAGGGGAAAGGGAGAGGAGGAGGAAGAGGGTGGGGGTAGGAGAAGGAGAAGTGATAGGAACGTGTACCACAGCTGATCATAGCACAGCATAGAACAACCTAAAACAGGGATGCACGAAGCACAGCACAGCGTAACACATGAAAGCACGCCACACTGTAGCACAACATGTGTATGGAAGACAGGGTAAAAAATAATGGTTGCTTCCAGCCCCTTATCGGCTTCATGGGTCCCTCAAGTCCTCCGCCCGCCGGGTGGATAGGGAACAGGATGGACGGGTTGGCGGCCCACCCGACCCCAGGCACCCGTGCAGCTTGCACAGAGCCGTGCCCGAGGGGGCTGGTTCCTCCCCCCCGCTGTTCCTGTCGTCCCTGACATCCTCGCGTCGTGAAAAGGTCACGGCCGCGGGCTGCAGCCAGATTGCAGAACAACAGAATGCGTCCGACGTCGGGGTTCCCCCAGAGGTCTCCAGGGAGGGTCCAGAGGTTTTTCGAGTCGACTGGAGGCGTCGGGAAGCTGGTCCTGGTCAGGAGGAAGAAAAAGTCCTGTTCCTTCTTCGCCCTCCTTTTCGTCGCTCCTCCGCCCCGAGGCACCCGTGCAGCCTGCTCTGGCTCATGCCCAGGAGGGACGGCCAGGACATGACCGAGGTGCGGGTGAACTGGAAGAGCCAGGCCCCTGGAGAGGGGAGGGGGATCCACTGTGCCGTCTCGAAGGTTCCTTCGAGTGGGGTGCATGGCTCTCGTTCCTACACCCTCTGCTGTTCTTACTCAGCTTTCTCCTTCTCATCCTGAGGAGGAGCCTGGGACTAGCGCCCGCGCCGAGGTGCCTTGCGCGCAGACGCGTAGCAAAAGAGGAGCCAGCGGCAACCTCAGGTTTGAGATCGGCCAAAGCCAACACCGCTCGGGCCAGCGACAGTAAACTGGAAGCTTTGGGCTTGGACTGCTCACTGACGCGCCGAGGAGCACCGGATGCGAAATCGGGAATGCAGGCCAGCACATGGTAAGGCACGATGATGGGGCGTGTCCATCGATGGCAAGGACACGGAGCATCAGAAGGCTAAGAAAGTGATGCGCCCAGCTGGCTGCTAAGCCACAGTGGCTGCGGAAGGAGGGAGAGAGGTTGGATGAGAAGTGGGCAGGGGAGAGGACGAGGTCCTGAATAACGAGAGGGAGAAGAAGGATGAGGAGGAGGAGGAGGCGGGAAGAGAAGGGGAAAGAGGAAGGCGTACCAAGAGGGACCGAGGACCTCTTCCTGACACTCCTCATCCTGGAACATCCGAAAAGCGCATGACGTCCTTCGAGAAGCCGTATGAGACGAAGGAGGAGGAGGGGGGAGGAGAAAAAGAAGGAATAAGAGGAGGAGGGGGAGGAGGAGGAGGAGGAGGAGGAGGAGGAGAAGGAGAGGGGAGGAGAGGGAGGAGGAGGGAGGTGGGAGAGGAGTGATGGAGGAGGAGAGGAGGAGGAGGAGGAGGAGAGAGGACGGAGGAGGGAGGAGGGAAGAGAGAGGAGGAGGAGGAGGAGGACGAGGAGGAGGAGGAGGAGGAGGAGGAGGAGAAGGAGGAGGAGAAGGAGGAGGAAGCGGCGGAGGAAGAAGAGGAGGCACCGTTAGAGCCAGGCCGAGACGCTGCTACACGTGCCCAAGCGCGGCGAGCGCAACGCCTATGTCACAGGCTGGCGCCGTGCCGTGGCATCCCTGAGCCAAGCAGCAGTAACTCGTGAGAGGTAGGAAGAGGGGGAGGAGGAGGAGGAGGGAGGAGGGAGGAGGGAGGAGGAGAAGGAGGAGGAGGAGGAGGAGGAGGAGGAGGAGAAAGTGAGCGTACATAACGGGACAAACGGGAAAAAGAGGATCAGGAGGATGCGATAAAGGAGGAAGCGGAGACGTAAGAGGGGGAGAAGGTAGAGGGAGGGAGGAGGAGGTCGCGGAGGAGGAGGAGGAGGAGGATAAGCAGCAGAAGATGAGGGGGGAAAGTAGCGGAGTAGAAATGGCAAGGGCGAGGAATACGAGGGTAAGTAAGACCATGAGGAGAAGGAAGAGCAAGAGGAACCGACGAAGACGAAGCAGGAGGAAAGAGGAGGAGGACGGAAAGGGGAAGAGGGACGGGGCGGGAGGTGGAACAGGCGGAGGAGGAGGAGGAGGAAGACAGGAGAATGCGGGGGAGGAAGGGGCTCCGGGCCAGAGTTCGGCGGCCACCGCGTGGCCCCGCGACAGCGAAGCTCCGCGGCCAGCGAACATCCGAGCAAACAGCTGCCGCGCTGCAGCGCCGAAGGTCCCCCCAACCTCCGCAATTTCTTCCCAGCCATCACCATCATCAGTATCATCGTCCTTCCCTTGACCAGCATCATCTTGGATGGGTGCAGGCAAGAGGAGGAGCAGCAGGAGGCAGGGCAGGAGGGGGAGGAGGAGGAGAAGGAAGACGCGCAATTGTTAGAATACACCAGTCCTGGTGACTAGGGTATGTGTGCGTATAGATCGCACTTTGGTTCGATTGTTATTAGCCTCTAGCATGCGGTGAGCCGTACGCATCTGCGAAGTGAAACCTCGCTCACCGGGTGCATGTATCACTTTCTGGGGAGTTTGCATGGTTTCGGTAGCGCAGCGACGTTAACATGGCCGCAGTTCAAGCACACATATTTGCGGAAGCACGACCTCCACTTGGAACCGCCCCATCAAATCTGTTGGCTGGCCACAGAAGACGGCAACGATAGCTGCATGAAGATTGCGATCAAAGCCAGTCACGCTGCTCATGTGAATCACATCCAGATGCGAGCTTAGATTGGCAAAATCACAGCCGACCCAAGTTAATCAACGCAGTGAAGCAGAGGTTTGTTGACTTCGAGATAGTCATGCTTGAAACACTGAGCACGCAGGCCTCGCCAGCGAAAACCAGTCCAGAACATGGAACGGCCGAAATGGGCATCCTGCCTCTCTTCTTGGTCGGGTGCAACCAGGACTAGGAGGGGAGGTGGCGAAGACGGATGAGAAGCAGAGGAGCAAGGATATAAGTCAGAATAACACCGGAGGGGGAGCAGGGGGCAAGGAGGACGAAGAGGAGGAGGACCACAGTAATTCCAAGGCGCGTAAACGGTGTTGCAATAAACCCTCCATCCAAGCTTCCTCTTCACAGGCTTGAAGACGACTGCCTGAGAATCCCCACCCGTGCCAAAACACAAGTCATGGGACTTCAACGCCGCGAATCAGCGCGACTGTTGCTTCCTCACTATCCTCAACCGTGCCAGAACACTCCTGGGACTTCAACTCAACGAGCCAACGTGACTGTTGAGGACTGACAATCCTGGAAGAACACCATTCCTGGGGGTTCAACAATACAAACCCTCTGAATTGCTTTACATTGCACGACGAACGTGCGCGGCGCTAAGGCGATTGCCAACTTTTGGAAAGGAATTGTCCTCCATCCTTGAAACTGCTTCAAGTTATTAAGACGATGGTGCGCGGCGCTAATGCGACAGCCACATTCTGAAAACCAGCCGCCCTCCACGCTTGAAATTGTTGCAATAGTGTAAGACAAATGCGCGCGGCGCTAAGGCGAGAGCCAGTTTTTGAAAACGGGTCGCCTTCCATCTTTGAAACTGTTTAGAATTTCAAGCGTCAAGATCATGAATGGTGAGGAAGTCTTAGTCGAAATGCCCGCCCGCCGTACCGACACGTTTGGGGGTCCGATTGGGAAACGTTAGTTGTAAAGACAACGGATTTGGGAGGAAGAAGGAAGGAGTGGAAGAGCAAAGAAAGGAAAGGGGAAGGGAAGGGTCAGGACAAGGAGTAGGCGGAGAATGATGCGGATAGACAGAGGGGAGGGCAGGGGGAAGCGGGGAGGAGGGAAGGCTTTCGGGCCAAAGGCCATTTGGCAGTCAGGCCGATGATCGCTCGATTGGGCCAGCTGCCATGGTCGTTGGTGTCTGACCGTGTCGTGGCGCTCGCACGTATTGCCACTGGCTCGAGAGGCTGATTGGCTATCAGACACGAGGGGGCGTACGGTCAGGAATTTCTGTTTAGCGTGCCGCGCCGCCAGTTTGGCCCACCACGCTTCGGCGCGACATGCTAACCACTTCCTGATCCCCCCGACGTCAAACGGGACCACCGCCGCCGCCGCGGCACGCTAAACAAAAGTTCCCGGCCGTAGGGAGGGAAGGAGGACAGGAGGAGGAGGAGGAGGAGGAGGAGGAGGAGGAGGAGGGGGAGGGGGAGGGGGAGAGGGGGGAGGGGGAGGGAGCGGCGGGAAGAGGAGAGGAGGAGAGGGCGGCAGGAGGGAGCGGCGAGGGCGAGGGCGAATGGCGAAGGGCGGGCGGAGCAGGGGGAAGGGGGGAGGAAGGGAGAAAGGATGGCGAGGTCACGACTCTTGCGAGGACTGCTGCCGCAAGGACTGCAGCAGTGGCCAAGCACCCTCGCCGCGAAGTCGCAGGAGGACTGCGCGCGGGCGTTGGGGGTGCCAGGCCACAGGATCTCACAATGAGGTCCCGAGCGGGCCCGAGGAGTGCTCGGACTCCCCTTTGAAGCACGCAACATGCAAAGGGAGAAAAGATGGCTGTCTTCTCTCGCTTGCCCAGTCGAGGAACTCCTCGGAGGAGCACTTCTGGCCTCTGCTCTCGGTGGTGGAAGGGCCAGCGCTCCTGCCCCTCTCGCGTCAAATCCCAATGCTGGCCAGCGAGGATGATGCGCGGGTTGTTGCGCCAGCGGGGGGGGGCGGCCCGTGGCGAGAGCCTCAGGTACGCCGTAGATATACGGCACGGGCTCGAATCCGAGCGTCATTAGCACTCGCGGTGCCATTAGCATTCGCGTTGCACACAAGGTCGAATATCCCATTCACACCCGCGATACATTGGATGGGGATTGGGGCTTGCAGCATGTCACGGGGGCACATTCTTGAACACCGCTCCTGGCCGTGTCCCATGACCTTCCGCGCGTCATTGAGGCGCAGGTGGAAACAGGCTTTCAGCTCGCCATTGAAGCTAATCAGATCTGTGCCCCACCGTCAACAGGTAGAGCAGCAGCGGTACCAAAGGTATGGTTTGTCCATGTGCCGTTTGATCCCCCATTGAATTGACCCACAGGAATAGTCATGACTCCTATAGTTTATGCACGGCGCCCTTTTCCAGGGCCAACCTGTCGCACCATGTTGCTTCGAGGTGCTCGCCCTGACATATTACCTGCGCCCCCATCGAGCGCAGCGCCTCCGTGATCATGACGTCGACTAGCAGTCGTTGCCTCGGCATGCCGTAGTGCTCCGTGGGTGTCTCCACCAGTGTGGATTGTGCAGCGGGTTTGGATCCCCCCCTAATCCGGCGCGTTCATCGCCAGGTCGTGATTTTCCGTCTGCTTTGGAAGCACGAGTTCCTTTTGGAAGCTGTACACAATGCGGAACTTGATCTCTTTGCTTGGCTTCTGGAACGTGATCAGCATCATCATTTCTTTGACCCACCTCGCGGCCGCTGTGGGTCCTGCCTTGTCCAATATTGTGCGGAGCCGAGCCCATCCTGCCAGAACCATCTGAAACTTGGCTGCTGCGTCCTTATGTTCGTTGCCCAAGGTAACGCCGAGAACCCTTGAAACCCAATGGGATGCTGGGGACCCGTGATTGTGGTCTGGCTGATCTGTTCGAAGTTTGAGGACCGCTTGGTTTTGGATGGCCATCGCGTCGGCCAACAGACTCGTCCTGTTCATGAGCAAAGTCGTTTGCATTTCGTTCTCGAGCGTGCTTACTCGACCTTCGAGTTGAGCCAGTAGGGGTTGCATCACGTCCACTGTCGCATCGTTTGAAGGGAGTGTTGAATCGCGCCCGTTCCGTTGGACAGCATTGTCTATCCGGGGAAGCGACGACGCACTGACGAGCGACATTTTGATCACGAAACATGCTCCCGCATAGTACGCAATAGCTGGTGTTCGTGACGGCCTTTGCTATGTGTGCCCGCCCGTGTGCCCCACCCACCGCCGCCGCAACGCGTGCGTATAATTGTTGTTTGACGGCCAGAAAAAGTCTTGCACAAATTCCCATCGCCCGATCACACGTCGCACCTGTGCACTTCACCCTCGGCTTCAGGATGATGGGAATCGATTGCAGCTGCGAGCGCGGAGCTCATCAAGGTCAATGGTGCACAAGTCGGTGGCGCCCTCAAAAAGCATGGAGGTTGGAGATTACCATGCATGTAAATTTGCCCCGGCGTCGATCCCCTGGAGCTTATCAAGATAAGTTGGTGCTTGCCCACAGTTTGGCCGCGTCGGCCAGCCTACCTTCCGATGTGAAATCGGGTCGTCGAACTTGATTTTCCCGAATACGATTGCTAGATATTGAGCGTTGTCAGTTTTATGAGATCCCATGTTCTGCTACCACATCAACCGCCGAATCTGGAGTTCCAGGAATAGTGGGGCCAGTTTAACCTCCGAAGAGCGGTATGACGGTGTTCGAACCTACGATGCTAGGCTCCTGAGTCCCATGACGAGGTGCCCGTGAAGATGGCCCTGCACTTCTTCAAGATGTAGATCAGAAGGTGCTTAAAACCCCCCTCCGTCAGTGGCCCCGACCCGTGACCGACAACCTCCATCCCAGACACCGTTGTGTTCACCAGGAGCCCATTAAGCATGGCCCCCTTGATGCTGAAAGGTGCGTCAGAATACCACAATATATCGCCGCGCCGTTTGTTCCGACGCGCGGCCTTCCGTCTTTGAGAGGGCGCCTCGACCACCAGGGCAAATTCCGCCTCGGACGCAGGGTTTGCCGTGGGTCTTGCCACGGTGCCGACTTCCTCTAATTGGGCGCGTTCAGAACAGGCGGCGCGGCGACATAAGCCCGCGTTGCGAAACGAGGAATTAAGCTCGTCCAGCCTCTTCAGTAGCTCCGGCCCAGGTGTTAAAGGTTGCCGCTTGCAGGACGCCAAGATACCCGCAGTGATGCAGAGTGCGCCCCGCCATTCCTTTGATTAGGCCGCAGCAGAGTTTGAGCTGCACCATGTGGGCCTCACGGCCTCTGAGATAACAAATGTTCTCTTGTTGTTCCGTGTTTGCACCGCTCTCGGTATCGTCTTTTGTGGGTCACCGTCCGCTTCCTCCAATATCTTGCTGGAAACGTCATCGACGTAGCCAGCCGTAGCGAATTGCTCAAACCACTCGCCATCCCAGGGCAACGCTGCCTCAAGGAAAGGGAGCCTGTGCCTAATCACCGTCGACTTTGCGAAACACTCCAACACTGGCTCGGAGTAGGTCCGACAAAAGAGTTGCGTTGCTCCTGTGCCCCCAGGGAAGAGGCCGCTCCTGGTCTGTTGCCAGAAGGCTCCAGCCTCGTCTTCCAGGAGAAAGCTGTTAAACAGGATCCTGTCCGTGATGAAGATGTTGGTCCCACGACCGCAACAGGAGCCCACGCAATTTCGGATGGCCTCGTGGCTCGCCGTGTAGTACGCATTGACGGCGCCGTGGCACCGCTGAAGATGGGAGATACGTGTCGCTTGTAAACGAAAGTTGCTTGCTGATTGACCCCTCCTTGCCGTTTCCCTCCTCATCATCTTCCGAAGCCTGCCGTGGAGGATCCAGGTGGAGGGGGGCCCCATTGCGGGCCTTTGCGCGCCAACGCGGCGCCGTGAAAAGTTCTGCCCAGGTTGCACATCACCACGGTGCATTTCTCCCCTCGTGTCCAACGTCACGTTGTGCATCGGGATGTTCGCAGCTTGGCCTGAGCTCCATGAGATTGGGTGCCTTCGACACTGATGGCAGGAGGCCAGAGCATTACGCATGTCCTTGGTGCAGTCTACCGCGGGGATATCGATCTCGTTTCCTGGCGCAGTGCGGGCCTGGAGCTTTCGATCATTGGTCCAGTCGGGGGGCGTCAAGAGCCTGAGGCATCAGGGCGGAACGCTCCATCGAGGCCATGCCCTCCAGGATCTAAGACGCCACACACTTTTAGTTAGGCAGCTCCAATCTCCTGCCGCCAGATATAATGCTTCTGCGTGGTCCATACGTTCGCGCGACTGTGAATCAATGTCTGAGACGATCTCGAACGGGGTCTTGACGACCGCTGCGCAGCCACCTCGTAGCGGCTCCAACTGCATTCGTGTGGCACAGCTAGTCGCCGAGGCCGCAGATTTTGGGACGGCCGCGAAGCGGCGATGCCTCGGACCTTTTTTGCGGCGCGCCAGGAGACATGCCAATTACTGAACTAGGCAGTTATTCTGCTCAGCTGCTGCCCTCTTGGTCTCATCGCAGTTCCTCTTGTGGATATCCTGCCAATGCTGCCGGCTCCACTTCCTGATCTGTTGGCTGAGGTCACGAATCTTTCCGGCGGTCTGTTCGTTGTTGTGGTTGTTGTTTGCGAGCCGAGTTCGATACATTCTTCGCCTGCTCAACTATAAGAACCAGCGCCTGAGGAAGGAAGATGCTATCGATGTGGCTCTGGCCTCCCTGGTGCGACACGAAGGTGGACGCACAAACGTTTTGAGCGCCGATGCTCGCCATCTCCCATCCTCCGACCATGGGCCAGAGGAGGGAGGGGCAGGAGGAGGAGGAGAAGGCGAAAATGAGCAGAAGAGGGAGGAGCAGGAGAAAGAGGAGCAGGAGGAGAAAGAGGAGGAGGACAGCCGAAGAGGGCGAGGGGAGGGCATGGCAGGGAGAAGCAGAGGCCCCCTGGAGTGCGCCCGCGGCGGGTTCGCTGGTGCGCCTCCCCTCTTGGCCTCCAGCGATCGCGCTGAGCGCCAGCGGACTCCAGGCCCAAGAAGTTCCTGGTCGCCGCCGGGGGCGAGTACAGGCGGGCGTCGTTGTTCCTCCTGTTCATTCCTCCTCCTCCTCTTTCCCCATCCTTTTCCCCCTCCTGATCCTCCTCCTACGAATCTCTCCTCCTCCTCCTCCTCCTCCTCCTCCTCCTCCTCCTCCTCCTCCTCCTCTTCCTCCTCCTCAGCCGCCTTCTCCTCCATCTGCTTCTCCTCCTCCTCCTCCTCCTCCTCCTCTTCCTCCTACTCCCCCTCCATCCTCCTCCTCCTCCTCCTCCTCCTCCTCCTCCTCCTCCTCCTCCTCCTCCTCCTCCTCTTCCTCATCATCATAATCATCCTCCTGCTATCCCTCCTCTCCTCCCCCTCCTCCTCCTCCTCCTCCTCTCCTACTCCTCCTCCTTCTCCTCCTCCCTCCTCCTGCCCCTCCCCCCCTTCTCCTCCTGCTCCTCCTCCTTATTATCCTCCTCCTCCTCCTCCTCCTCCTCCCCTCCTTCTCCTCCTCCTCCTCCTCCTCCTCCTCCTCCTCCTCCTCCTCCTCCTCCTCCTCCTCCTCCTCCTCTCCTCCTCCTCCTCCTCCTCCTCCTCCTCCTCCTCCTCCTCCTCCTCCTCTTCCTCCTCTCTGATAGTCCTCCTCCTCCTCCCCCTCAACCGACTTTTTCTCCTTCTCCTCCTCCTCCTCCTCCTCCTCCTCCTCCTCTCCTCCTCCCTCCTCCTCCTCTCCCTCCTCCTCCTCCTTCTCCTTATATTCCTTCTCTTCCTCCCCCTCCTCCGCCTCCTCCTCCTCCCAGTTTTGTGCCTCCTCGTCCTCCTCCTCCTGCCCCTCCTCCTCCTCCTCCTCCTCCTCCTCCTCCTCCTCCTCGTCCTTCTCGTTCTCCTTGGCCGCCTCCCCTAGGCACACTCGAACTCGTCGTCCTCAACCGAATGTTCCTTTGCTCCTCCCTCAACTTTTTCCCTTTTATGCCTCCTCTTCCTCATCTGCATGATCAGCAGCAGCAGCAGCAGCCGCAGCATCACCATCATCATCAGCACCATCATCATCATCGTCATCATCATCATCATCATCATCATCATCATCATCCTCATCCTCATCCTCATCATCATCATCATCATCATCATCATCATCATCATCATCATCTTCATCTTCATCAGCATCAGCATCATCATCATCAGCAGCATCATAATAATCATAAACATAATCATCAGCATCATCATCATCGTCATCATCAGCAGCATCATCAGCAGCATCATCTTCATCAGCAGCAGCATCATCAGCATCATCGCCATCGTCATCGTCAGCGTCATTATCAGCAGCATTATCATCAGCAGCAGCAGCCTTATCCTCACCACCATTTTCATAACCATCATCATCATCATCAGCGGCAGCATCAGCATTACCAGCAGTAGCATCATCGGCAGCATCAGCATCGTCATCAGCATCATCATCATCACCATCATCCGTATCATCAGCATCAATACCATCGCTACCACCAGCAGCATCATCCACATCATCATATCATCAGCAGCATCGGCATCATCGTCATCGTCATCGCCCTCCTTATCATCATCATCATCATCATCATCATCATCGTCATCATCATCATCATCATCATCATCATCATCACCATCAGTACCATCGTCATCACCATCATCATGATCATCTGCATCAACAGCTTCACCATGATCATCGATATCATCGTCATCACTGTCCTCATCAGCAGCCGCATCAGCAGCATCACCATTCTTAGCACCAGCAGCATCATGATCGGCAGCAGCAGCATCGTCACCATCATCATCGTCATCATCACCATGATCATTGTCCACACCATCATCCTCATCATCATCAACATCGTCATCGACAACAGCATCATCATCATCATCATCATCATCATCATCATCATCATCATCATCATCAGGGCGGCCTCGCGCTGGCGGTTTCCAGAGCCGCCGTCTGGCAACCCAGCGCCGGGAGAGCCCTCGTCCGCGCCAGGGCGCAAGGCAGCCTGCCTGGCGGCCCCAACAGCCCGGTTGGGGCGGTGCCAGGGCCGCCGTCCAGATATATGGTGCCTGGCGACCCCCCGACCGCACTTGCGGGGCGCGCGGCGCCCTGCCCGGCGGCCGCGGCGACCTCGCGCGGGCGATTGCCAGAGCCACCGTCTGGCAACCAGGCGCCAGGCAAGCCGTCGATCGCGCCTGCAACTGCGCGGCAGCCTGCTGGGCCGACCCCGCCGATGACAATCGCGGGGGCAAGCAGCAGGGCGGCGAGTCCCATTGGACGAGCGGCACGCAGCGCGTTGGACCAGAGCTGGCGGGGGTAGCGCTGCGCGCCGCAGCGGCGACGGCAGCAGCGTCCTCTGCATTTGCTCGCGGGAGAGGCGACCAAGGCGGGCCTCGCCACGAGCGGGGGCGTGACGGCGGAGATCGGACCTCCGCAGCGGACGGTCCGCCGGCGGCAGCGGGCGTGAGCCTCGGTCGCAGTCCCCCCTGGAGGTGCTGATGCTGCTGCGGTGGCGCGCACGAAGGCCGCGAACGCGGGCCCGGGCGGCGGCGCTGGCCCAGGCACTCGCGCGAGCGCAGGCGCAAGCGCTCAGCCGTGCGTACGATCGGCCGAGGGCCCCGCAGAGGCGCCGCGCGGCGCGCAGCGGGCGAGGGCGGCGCAGAAGCGTTGGTGGAACGCGGCCCTCCGTCTACTGCGCTGCCTGTGGCTACTTCGCCGAAGGCGCGCGCGTCGCGAAGCTGCGCGACCCCTGCTGCCGGCGCCTGGGGCCGCCAGGCCGAGGCCCCAAAGCTGCTGCCAAGGGGCCTCCGCCCCACGAAGCGCGGCGGAGAGCTGCCGGGGCGGCCCCAACCGCTGGCGCGAGCGAGCGGGGCGCGCCGAGGCCGAGGAGCAGCGGCCTCGCTCGCTGCCGCCCGAGGGCCGCGGCCGCTGCCCAAGTTCGTCATCGCTGGCGACGCCGCGCACTGTAAGTCAGCGAGGCCCAGAGGTTAGCAGCGCTTACATTCCAGGGAGTCGTGGATCATCATCATCGCCACGATCATCATCATCGTCATCATCATCTAATCATCATCATCGTCGTCGTCGCCGTCATCCTGATCATCATCCTTATCATCAGCACCATCATCATCATCACCATCCTCATCATCATCATCATCATCATCATCATCATCATCATCATCATCATCATCATCATCATCATCATCATCATCGCCCTCGTCGTCATCATCATTATCCCAGCAATTTGGGCTCCAGAGCGAGGCGCGCCGCTTTTCCTCTCAGTCAGTTCGAGTCGAGCTTCTTCGCGAGAGCGCGCATGTTGCAGCTGCTTGCGACGGCCGCCGCCTCCCCCGCGCGGGCTGCGGCCCCTGCCGACGGACAGCCTCTGGACCGCCAGGTTCGACCGAGGACGGGGGGCGAGGCCGCCTTCGACGCGGTGGATTTGACAGGCCCCAGCGGAGAGGGGGGACCTGAACAGAGGCGCCAGCGCGAGAGGCGGCCGCGACGAGCCCAGCAGCAGCCACCACCTCCCTCGGACCCCGCGCAGGCGGCGCTGGCGCAGTACATCATAGAGTGGGGCATGGGCAGCAGGATCGATGCCATTCAGACGTCGGTCTCGGGCCTCGAGGCGACTGCGTCGGCCAGTTCGAGGCGCGCCGCTACGCTGCAGGCGGACACGAGGGCGCAAGCGGCGAGACTGTCGGCGCTGGAATCTTCAAGACCGCCATCTTCAGCAGCCAGTTCAGTCAGCGCGGTGCCCGCCCAGGTCTCGGAGCCGGCCAGCCGGGGCAGCAGGGCCCGCGGGGAGACTGCATGAGACAGCAGCAGCAGCCGCAGCAGCAGGAGGGCGGAGGCAACCCGCATATGCCGCCACCGACGGTTGGGGGAGAACACTGAGCACGCGGCGCTCGCGGCGGGCCCTCCTGGGACGCGGGACAAGGATGAGATCGAGAAGCATCTCGCGAGCCAGCTGTCCGCAACCAAACCACCACGCGACCAGGAAACCACGGAAAAATTCTGAGTTGGCAGGTTTCGTGACCAGGCGAAGGTCGCGTTCGCCCGAAATCGACAAATGTGGGAGTTCATGAAGGCGAACAGGTTACAAGATCCTTTGCCCAGGTGCGAAGAACGACAAGCTGTGGCACAAGGTGGACCAGGAGCCGCACGAGGTGGAGTTGCCACGCCGGGCCGCAAAGCGCCGCGCGCGGAGCCCAACGAGATGAAGAACGTCGACAGCGACTGGGACCGAGGCCAGGTCGTCTTTCGCCAACACGCAACGGAGAGACCGATCTGGATTCTTCAGAAGCCAAAGCAGACGAAGGAGCTGGATATCCGCTCCGACCCGATGGCCGCGGCGCCGCTGGCCCAGGAGCTGGCGGAGCTGAAGTTGCCTGAGCGGCTCGGTGAAATCAACGACCGCCAAAGCAGCAGCGATCCAAGTCCGGGGGCCCCCGCTTCGCCGGGGACGTCTGGGGCCCCACAGTTTTTGGGCGGAATGTGACAGGGGTCCGCGGACGCAGAAGGCAGCAGCCCCTGGGTGATATGCAGTCAGAATTCGGTGCGAAAGACATTTCGTTTCAAGAATGGCGCGCGGTGGGGGGGGCCGAGCAGCGATGCGACGGCCACGTCGTGCATGCGTCGCCTCCAGTGGGGGCCTGGCAGAGATGCGCTACATGACTCGTTGGCACCGTCCATCGCGTCGCCGCCGAGCTTCCGCGCCCGCCCCGTGGCCCTGGACTCACAGAGGCCTAGATGGGGGCAAGTTCGGTTCATCACGAGCCACCAGTTCTCGCATGTCGCCCGCTGTGAGTACGCGGAGACTTTCGAGCAGCTCAGAGAATGTCTAGTTACGACGCCTGTTGATAGCCACCCCGGGCAGAGGCGATGGCGAGACGTTTGGACAACATTCTACCACGCATATAATTTGGAGGAGGGATGCTCCTCGGCCTGATGACAGAGTTCGACCTCGTGGCAGCGAACACTTTCTCGCGGGGACCATGAAGCCAATCTACATCCTATTTCGACAACCGCAAAAAACCTGGACATATCGATGTCTTGCTGCGCCATCGCGACTGGCTTCAAT
Source organism: Prorocentrum cordatum (assembly GCA_963575745.1). Taxonomy (NCBI): domain Eukaryota; class Dinophyceae; order Prorocentrales; family Prorocentraceae; genus Prorocentrum; species Prorocentrum cordatum. The sequence goes on along the minus strand of CAUYUJ010004069.1, from coordinate 282,966 downwards.
CGATCTCGCGCCAATCCCGTTTTACCGATGCCGCCAAGAGCGACCACCCACCGCTCTTGCTGAGATGCCGCGCGGGCAAGGCCATCCCAACACCGGAGGAGATCGACCTGGACCCCGACGCCGAGGCCGTGGAGCTCCCTCCCCCGCAAGCCAGCGGCCTGGCAGCTGGAGGGCGCCCACATTTTCAACCAGGCGGTCTGCGCGGTGCCCCGGGCCCGGCACTTCCCCAGCTCGGTCGGCTTCTCGGAAGGCGCCCTGGCCAACGCGATGGGCACCGTCACGGACGGCTCGGCGCGATGGCGAAGGCGGCGTCGGCGCCGGGCTCCCAGCGCAGGATGGGGCTTCGCGGTCTACCGCTCAGCCCCCCCAAATGACCAGGGCGCGCCGATGATGGGGGCGTAGGGGCCCGTGACCACTGCGACCCAGAACAGCCGCTTCGCGGGCGCAGGCCCTCATCACGGCTAACGCGGGGGAACTGTCCGCAGTGGAGGGGGCGCCCCCGGGGACCCTCGGCCAGCGCGAGATGACCGAGCCGATCATCCCAGACGGCAGGCTCGCCCAGCTGATCACCGACTCGACGCGCGGTCTATTGAAGGAGACTCCCCAGCCAAAAGGACACGCAGAGTTGGCCTCGATGGTGGTTCACATGCGGAGGCGCGCAAGGACATATTTTCACTTGGAGACACGCTGGGCCAAGAAACACAGCGGCAACATCGACAGTGAGCAAGCTGACTTTCCGGCCAATCGGGGAGCGGACAACAGATGCACACTCTATCCAAGATGCAGGATGCGATTGGGCGCAGCGGGGCACGACCAGCCGCGCCAGGGGCGAGCGCGGATTCAGTCCGCAACCCGCAACCGCAGGTGCGCCGAGACCGCGCGCGAGGATAGCGGCGACATCCTGGCTGGCCCGCTGGGCCCGCCGCTGGCCACGGCGGACTACCACGCGCAGGGCACCCCATCGATCGCCCGATTGACGGAGGGCATTGCCGCTGGAGCAGCCGCGGCAGGTCACGCCCTTCGGCGCCGACGGTGGCGACCCGGAGCTGCTCTACTTGAAACGCCTGGAGCAGCTGCGCACGTGGGAGACTGATCTACGCGCGCGCCACCCACTGGGCCCGCCAGCGACGAAGGCCAGGCGAGCCCTACGCGCGCGAGCGAGGACGGGCAGAGCGACCCCATCGCGCTGGAAAGCCCGTCTTCGAGCTGCGGACCGAGGAGGGCCATCGCGCGATCACCACCAAGGCGCGAGGCGAGCTGACCCGCGCCTTCTACGCCGAGCTGTTCCGCGACTCGACCATCGACGTGAGCCTGCCCGAGTGGGCCCACCGCCACTGACCGGCAGACGGCCGACAGGCCGAGGTTCCGCCCGCCCTCCCCCTCCGGAAAACAGTCATCGGATAGCTCAAGCATAGCAAGTCGCGCGCGGATTCCGATATGATCGTCGCCGAGATGTTCCAGGGGTTCGAGGATGGCATCCGGAATATGGTCATCGAGGCCCTCCGTCTGCGCCTGAGAAACCATGCCACTGAGTATGTTGATAAGGCCTGGCAAGAGCACGTGGCCCAGTTGATTCGGAAAAACCTGAGGCCCCTCGATTTGCCGAGTTCCGCCCGATCGCCCTGGTTTCGGTTGTGCTGTCCATGGTGCTCTTGGAGGCCCAGCGCCAAGCTCTAGAAATGAACAGATATGAGTGCAAGTTTGCTGTTCGCCGCTCATACCAAGCCCATGAGCTAATAAATAGTTTGCGCCACCTGGTTGAAACATTTTGTGGATGTAAGGACCCGTCCTTGGTCATTGTAGGAGGTAGCACCCGAAAGTTTGATGGTGATATAAGTCGCCACATTCTTGCTTGGAGGCTTGATGAACATGGAATGTCCCACGTCGCCATCGGTTACTGGATCCGGGAGACTCGCAATTTCCACGCCCGCGTCCTTCTGCCTGGCAGCCCCTTGACGGATAGAGTCCGCCGAGAGAGAAGCTTCATCCAGGAGGGCCCAGTCGCCCCCGAGCTGAGCAATATTTTCTTGGACGCGGACCTCCGAAAGTTTCACGGCCTTCGTCGAACAGAAAAACGCGTGGGGGATTTGTCGCACGATGCCAGGCGATGAAGATTCAGTGGTACGTAGTTCAGGTGCTGCTAACAACTGTTGGATCCTGGCCCGCTCGGCTTCAACAGCCCAGCACATGACTGAAGTCTGGTTACGTAGTTTAAATCCAAGCAGTCTGGCGGACCCCGTTGATGAGATGAAGTGGTGCCACACTTATCCTACATATGTCGGTATGTTTCGCGTGAGAGGCACCCTGACCCTTGACAGTAGCTGCAGTGGAGCAGTTGGCAATAGAGTCCAACGAGCGTGGCGCACGCGGGCCGCGCATAGGAATCTGATCACGAACCAGAACATAAGCCTGCGCAAGCGCCTCAAGGTGTTAGATGAATGTGCCCGCCCAGCCCTCACGCACTGTATAGGCAGCCTACAGTTGCCAGTCTCTGGTCCCAGCCGCATTCCAAAATGTCATGATGCCATGTTACGGCTCGTGATCCGCCCTTCCTTGTGCCGACACAGCGTCCGAGTTTATGAAATCAGCGATGGCCCTTGTCTCTGAGATTCGGACCCGTCATGAAATCGATTCCTGGACCCAGACCTGCCGACGTCTTCCCCACGCTTGGGTTGGACATTTCCAGGGCATAAGCTGGGCCTCTTCATCTAGAAGTGCCTATCGCGTTCATAGGTATCGAGAGCGCGCCTGGATGTCCTCCACGGAGCGTCCCTTGGGATCCCAGCTGCACCACAGGACTGCCGGCATCTGGAGATGGGAGCGAAAGTTATACAATTGTTATGGATTCGACTGGTTTGCCAAACCCTACACTCAGCACCTTTGGATTGACGGGCTGAAGGGTTGGATTGAATGGCGACGCACCCTCAGGTAATCGTCTGGTTCGCTCCTTCTCTAAGTTCTGCTTGGCGCCGACGGGCCCTCGTGGCACCCCGCAGGACGGCTCGAAACGAAACGAAACGATCATTGTCCTCCTCCATCGCATATTCCTCCTCCTTCTCCTCCTCCTCCTCCGCATCATAATCCTCATCATCATCGCCATCTTCATCGTTATCCCCATCATCAGCAGCATTAGCCCCTGCAGCTGCAACATCGTGATCATCATCAGCAGCATCATCATTGTTATCAGCATCATCATCTTAAACATCATCATCAGTATAATCAGTTTCTTCATCGTCATCATCATCACCATAGTCATCATCCTCGTTGTCGTCCCCGGCCTCGGCCCCATCCTCATCGGCACCACCATCCTCAGCACCATAATCAAGAACAGCATCAGTATCATGATCAGCATCATCATCGTCATCGTCACCATCGCCATCATCTGCATAAGCATCAGCAGCATTATCATCAGCAGCACCATCACCAGCATCATCAGCATCAGTTTCTTCTTCAGTATCATCATCATCATCATCATCATCATCATCATCATCATCATCATCATCATCATCATCATCATCATCATCATCATCCTTTTCACCGTTGCCACCACAGCATCATCACCACCACGATCATCACCGTCGTCGTCATAATGGGATGGCGGCGTCCTGGCGTCGCATTGCCTGATAGTCTGATAGGCACAGTCCTGCTGTCGATCCCGAAGGTGTCGAGCGCCTCTGAGCTCACGGTTCTTTGCGAGGCGATCGGCGCCAGCATCGGGCATTTGACGATATGAACCGATTGCGGCTTGATGATCTCAGGATGGCACTGCGCCAGGCGTTGGTGCTGCGACTGGACGCGCCCGCCCGACCCGACCCGCCCGTTACAGGGTCCGTCCGAGCTCTGGATCCTTCACGTGCCAAGCGAAGCGAGCCCCGGCGAAACAAGCCCCGGCGAAACGAGACACGGCGAACCAAGCCTGGGCGAACCGAGCCTCGGCGAATCTAGTTGGGCGAATCAAGTCGGGCGAACCGAGCCCCGGCGAAGCGAGCCCTGGCGAACCGAGCCCCGGCGAACCAAGCCCCGGCGAATCGAGCCTTGGCGAACCGAGACTCCGGCGAGGCATTCCGTGCCAGAGGGGGGAGGAGGAGAAGGAGGAGGAGGAGGAGGAGGAGGAGGAGGAGGAGGAGGAGGAGGGAGGAGGAGGAGGAGGAGGAGGAGGAGGAGGAAGAGGCGGAGGAGGAGGAGGAGGTGGAGTGGAGGAGGAGGAGGTGGAGGAGGAGGAGGAGGAGGAGCAGGAAACGGTGGAGGAACTCCGAGGAAGAGGCGGAGGAGGAGGAGAAGGTCCGAAGAGGAGGCGGGGAGGATGAGTTCCACGGAGGAGGAAGAGCTCCGGGGGGGAAGAGGAAAAGGAGGAGGAGTGGGAGAAGGTGGTCCGAAGAGGAGAATCCAAAAGAAGGTACGAGGAGGAGGAGGAGGAAGAGGAGGAGGAGGAAGCGGAGGAGGCGGAGGAGGAGGAGGAGGGCGGGCGGGTGGGCGGGCGGCCCGCAACCGCGCGCGCTCTCCAGCGGCGGTGGGCCGCGGCAGAGCGTGATGATGCGGGGCATCACGCTGCTGCCCGCCGACGACGGGGGGCGCGGCGCGCTGCTGTGGCTGCTGGCCGCGGGGCTGCCCCGCGAGGAGCCTTCCGGCACGCGGCATCCGATCCCGGGGAGGGGCCTCGCACCCTCCCGGTGCTCCCTCCCCCGGACCCAGGCATCCGGCGTGTCGGAAACGAGTCGAGGCGGCGGTGGTTCGCCGTTTTCGATCCCCCCCTTCCCCGAGACCGCCAAAGGGGGACGGCTGGCCCCGGGGAAAGGGTCGGGACTTCCAGCGCGGAGAACAGAACGACCAAACAAACCAACAAACAACAAAACGAATTGCAAAACACAGCAGCAACAACAACAACCACAACCACAACAGCAACAACAAAACAACAACCACAACCGCAACAGCAACAACAACAACAACATGTTTAAGACTGTTCGCCCTTATGTGCTCGAGTGTCCAATAACGCGTATTTCCCAAACCCTCCATACCCGCCCTCTTCGTCTTCGATCGAACCCTTCTTGGGGGGTATACCTTTCTTCCCTGCAGGCCGGGCCCCGGCAAGCGGCGGGGCGGCCGCGGACCGTCGGCCTGGCCAGCGGCAGCGCTGATCGGCGGGGCGGCCGCGGACCGTCGACCCGACCCCAAGAGGGACGGACAGGGGACCGACCCCGACGACGACGACGACGACGACGACGACGACGACGACGTCGAAGACGACGGCGACGACGACGACGACGACGGCGACGACAAGCGAAAGCGAGAGCGAGAGAGAACGACAGCAGGGCCACGAAGGGCACGAAGTAGGCCACGAAGGGCGACAGCGGGGACACGAAGGGAATGCGTATGGGGCCACGAAGAGCGCGAACGAGCGGGGGCCACGAAGTGCAGATAATGATGGGCCACAGAAGGCAACTATGGGGCCACTGAGGGTAGCAACTGGGCCACGTAGGACAGTGAGGGGGACACAAATGGCGACAGCGGGGCCACGAAGGGCATGCATATGGGGCCACAACGGGCGCGACTCCTGGGTGTCGGGGGCGCTGCGCTTGGGCAAATTGCACGAAATTCCAACGTAAGGCCATTCTTCAACAGTTGCAAGCAAGTCTCCAGCGAGAGCGCGACTCCAGAGCGCCGGGAGAGCAATTCCTGAATGAATTGTAAGGAAGTCCCAAGCGAGAGCGCGACTCCTGAATAAAATGCGAGGAAGTGTCGGGCGGGAGCGGGGGTCCTGGCTAAATTGTAAGGAAGTCTCATGCGGGAGCCGTTGTTGTTGTAACCCGGGGGCCAGGGGCCCAGTTTGAGCAGGAAGACTTTCCTTGTCAAAAAACAGGGTGCGAGCGTCGAGGGGCACATTTTGATTGAGAAAAAACAGTATGCACCGGTGGGGGGGATCAACAATAATTATTCTTCATTGATGAAAATTCAACCACAACAACAACAACCACAACAACAACAACAGCAGCAGCATCAATAACAACCACGACAACGGCAACCATAACAACAACAACAACAACAACAACAACAACAACAACAACAACAACAACAACAACAACAACAACAACAACAACAACAACAACAGCAGCAGCAGCAGCAGCAGCAGCAACGACCACGACAACGACAACAATAACAACAGTAACGACTACAACAATAACAACAACAACCGCAGCAGCAACAACAGCAGCAACAGCAACAATAACAACAACAGCAGCGGCCATAACAGCAACAACAACAATAACAACAGCAGCAGCAGCATCAAATTCAACAGCAGCAACAACGGCAGCAACAGCAGCGATACCACCAACAGCAGCAATATTAACAACAACAGCAAACTGCCTGGGGGGGGCCTCGCACGCTGCGGGTTTCGTAGCGTGTCGCACCGCTGGCTATGGCCCACAACGGTTCGGCGCGACACGCGACGCGACACACCAGCCACGTCCTGCTCACAATCCTCCAGAGTCTACGGCCCGAGCCTTCCCCAGCCTCCCGCCCCGCCAGGCGGATTTCGGCCTCTGGGGCACGTTGCCGGGCCCCAGGGGCCATCCACAATGGAAGCGGGGGGAAACCCAGCCTTGGGGAAAGGGTCGAAATTTCCGGGCACCTCGTATTGAAAGAACAGGGCAATAGACATTCGGGCTCTCTTCTCCTTGAGACCTGCGAGGGTTGTCGGACGTCTTCGTTGTGCAGCTGCGCCTCGCCGAGAGCGTTTCCGGGGTGCCCAGATCGTCCCAAGTGGCCCGTCGCCGTCCCCTGAGATCTGGACGTTGCAGTTTTGTCACGTCGGATCTCTGGCGGCACCTTTGACGCCGCCCTTGCGCGCTCCGCACGCCAGGAAGGGGAGTCCAGGGCCGATCCCGGAACTCCGCGCGGACTTCCAAATGTTTATGATTACGTATGTTGTTGTCTGTTTTTCTATCCCCTTCCCCTTCTGCCTCCCCCCCAATCTCCTCACCCACATCTGCCTCCTTGGGGGATCTCTGGGAGAAAACTCGGGGAACGTCGAGGGCTCCTCTCTAACAGGCGCGACCTCGCACTGGGAGCTCCTTTGGGATAACTTCGTCCTCACACAGAGAGCGGCCTCCTCCGACCCGAGGAAACATAGGGGATGAGGAGTGCGACCACACGTAATTAGGAGCGACCCTTCGTTGAAGTGAACTTTGGTGAAAGCCCACCAGGGTCCCCCCGATCGCTGAGCGCGATGCGGCAGTGGCGGCTAGCGCGCCTGGGCTCAGCCCCACCCTGACGCCGCGCCCCAACGGCCACTCTTGCCCAGGTCGACGCCCTCCCTGCGATCCGACGTTGCGGAAAAAAATGCGGCATCGCAAAGAACCACGACCGGAGCCCCGGACCCCCTCTTTCTGCGGCATGTTTCGGGCCGGATCGATCTGTGCATGGGCCCCGGGGCCCGCGGCAGGGCGAGAGCGCCCGCTGCGAGAGAAGCTGCAGCGCTGTAGGGTCTGAGGGCTGCGCCTCGCCAAGGGAGGAAAGGAGAGGACGAGGGCGAAGCCAAGAACGGGCCGGGAGCGGGAACGGAGCTAGGTCTGAGTCGGGCCTGTCCCCCCTACAGGGGGATTGTCGACGAAAAATTAAAGATACCCAAAAAATATTCCAAAAATAATCCAAAAACAGTCTGAGGACTATTTTTTTAGTATTGTTTGACCTTTTTGGTGCATTTTGGGGGTATTTTTTATTTTTCGTCGAAAGCCCCCCTGCAGGGGGACACGCCCGACATAAAGCTAGGTGGCGAGAGGACGGCCCCTCCCCTCGGGCGGCCCCTGGGCTCTCGGCCCCTGCCGCGGGAATTCGGCTCCTCATGCCCGGCCGCGTGCCGCAGGTCCCCCGGGGCCCAGGGAGCAGCTCCTGAGGGCACGGAGCTGCACGAGCGCTGCCCCCGGCGCCCCAGGAGCGAGGAAAAGAAGGTCGAGGCGACGAGCGGAAGGAGCACCCAGAAACCCTGGAGCCGAGGGCCCCGCCTGCCGATCCAGAGGGCGCAGGCGATGCGGAGGGCCAGAGCTCGTGATGCCCTGTGGCGCCTGGGCCTGAGGAGGGACGGGCACGAGGGGAGGATCCGGGGCGGCCTGACCGACGACCCTTGGCAGACCCTCCCCTTGACGACCCCCCTCCCCCCCACGCCTCGCTCCAGGGCGTGGAGCCTCGGAATGGAGCACGAGGATGCTTCCAGGAGAACGCGCGAGACAGCAGCGTTGCAGCATCCTTCCTTTTTCCCTTGGCACCCGCCATGCCTCCTCATCCGTGCTACATAATTTGACGTCGGCGGTGGGGCCAGGGTATCGCTGAACCGGACTGGAAATAATGATGTTCGTCTAACCATGCGTGTAAACCAAAAAAAACTCGGCGGCCAGAAGCGGGGCGGACCCCGCGGGCGAGAGGCGGCCGCCGCGGCGGGGGACAGGCCGCCACGAAGGCGACAGGCCGCGCACCCCGGGAAGGTCCGCCGGGCACAGCCATTTTGGCTCCGAAGGCCACGCGGCCGCGCCCCCCAGGGACAGGTCCGCGGCGAGCCCCAGGAGGGGGGGGCGGCAAGGCCAGAGGGGGCTCGAGGTTCTCTGAGATCCGACGCCTCGAAAAGATTGAAACAGCGTGGGAGATGTCGTCGTTTTCTTATTCGTTGTCATTTGCCCAGCGCAGGCCCTCGCACCCCCCCCTCCCTCCCTCCCGGAGTAGATCTTGGCCGTTTTGGGCGCCTGTTTCGAGCAGGTGGAGTCTCCCCTCATAGGGCCCACTGCTGCAAACATTCGCACTAAGCCGAGGTCCGGAGCCAGACCCTTTCTGGAACCAGGCAGCGTGGGCCAAAACGTGGGCCACTGCGCTGAGCCAACACGTAGAGTATTAACACGGACGTATCGAGGCAACCGACCCTGAGATCCGACGCCTCGAACAAATTGAAACATTTTGAGAAATCACGACCGGAGCCCTAGGCCCAAACTTTCTGCATCATTTTTCGAGCCAGATCGACCTGTGAGGGCCCCGGGTCTCGGCATTGGGCAAAATCGCTGGATTCGAAACAAATTGAGTCGCCAAGCTCTCAGGGTTCGGGATTTTAGGACGGTTTCGTCGATTCTTGTCGCTTCTCCAGCCTCGGGATGTGTTCCAGCAGGTGCGCCTCGCCGAGAGCGTTCTGGGGGTGCCGGGATCGTCCCAGAGGGCTTCCAGAGGACCACGTTATACGGCCCAGGAGCCGCCAGCAGGGGGGGCGGGCCTCTTCAGAAGGCTCGGAAGGCTTCCCCAAAGGCCCTGAGAAGGCCAGCCCCCTGGCCCTCTGCTTTCCCTCCCGGGGCCCGCCGCCAAAGAGGGGGGGCTGGGCGTCTTGCAAGGCGGGGGCGGTAAATGAAGGGGGGCAGCGAGGGCTGCATAAAAGAGGCCCCTTACGGCCCTGAGCGAATTTAAAGTGGTCCTGAGGAGCTTCAAAAAGGGACCCGTAGGGCCCGACAAGTGCACCCTTCTTCCCCCTCCAATTGTTCGCCCCCCCATCTCCCAGACCCCTGGTGTCATGATTTGTTCATTACGTCGACCCCCCGAGGTCCCGACCCACTCCCCGGGACCGGCGTTCCGTCCTGGGTCGTTTCTTGATTGGGCCCCCGGAGGCCCAGCGAGGGCCCCCGCGGGCCGAGCAGAGCGACAAAAAGCCTCGACGAGTTGTGGTTCGTGACTCGCGGGGGGGGGACGGCGGGGTCCCCAGGGGAGCCCCTGCAAGAGCCTCGAGGCGTTTTTTTTTGTTGTGTGTGTTTTTGGGGTTCCCCCCTCCCCCCCGTGGGCGGCGGAAGACTCGTCCGCGGCCCCGCGGCCCGAGCCCGCCTCCAGGGCCCCAGGGGCCTCCGTGGCCCTGGAGGCGGCCCCCGTGGCGCGGAGAGGCGGGCGCCCCCCGCCCCGCCGCCTGCGGGGCGCCCCCCCCCCCCCCCCCCTGGGAGAGGAGGCGCGCCTCCGGCCCCCCCCCCCACCGCGGGTGCAGCGACGCCCCAGGGGAGGCGCTCGGGCCCGTGCGCGCGGGGGCGCGCGGCGGGTCCCCCCGGCGCCTCGCGGCGCGCCCCCGCGCGGGCCGCGGCCGCGGCCGCGCCGCGGGGCGGCGGGGCGCTCCCCGCGGGGCGGCGGGGCGCTCCCGCGGCGGCGATGAGCGCCGCCGCCGAGAGGCCGAGGCAGCCCCGGGGGAGGGTCATGTCGGGCTTGTCCCCCTACAGGGGGATTTTTGACGAAAAAATCGAAATACCCCAAAACACTCCAAAAAGGTCAAAAAAAATTCAAAACATGTCCCCTGTATTATTTTTGAGGTACTTTTTGACCATTTGGGGGGTATTTTTAATTTTTCGTCGAAAATCCCCCTATAGGGGGACAGGCCCAACTTACGGGTAGGGGCCCGGGCACGAGCCCCAGGCCTCCGCCAAGAGGAGGCGGTGCAGACCCAGACATGATCGCGTCGTGAAAAAAAGTCCGGACGGGAGGTTTTTAGGCCAGTTTCGGCCTCGGGGGGCCCTCGCCGAGCCTCGGGACCGTCAAGAAACCACTCGGGATGAAAAACCGGTCCCGGGGAAAGGGTCTGGACTTCCAGGGACCCCGCATTGAAAAAATCAGGACGTCGCATGTCTGGGGAAAGGGCCTCCCCTGAGATCTTGGCGACTCCATTTTTTCGAGTCGGGCGTTTGCACCCAATGCCAGGCCCTGGGACCCTCACAGATCGATCCGGCTCGAAAGATGACGCAGCAAGCTGGGGTCTAGGGCTCCGGTCGTGATTTCTCAAGACGTTTCAATTTGTTCGAGGCGTCGGATCCCAGGATCAGTTGCCTCGATACATCCGTGTTAATACTCTACGTGTTGGCTCAGCGCAGTGGCCCACGTTTTGGCCCACGCTGCCTGGTTCCAGATCGAGGGGTAACCAGGATCACCGTGCGAGAAGGAAGCGCACGAGGCCAAAAAATGCATGGGGAATGGACGTCGGAGAGATGGCAAGTCCAGGATCGAGGGAGGTGTCGCCTCTTCCTCGGCGGGAGGCGGCGGGCGCAAGACGAGGCCGCCTCCGACGATGCGAGGCGTTCCAACAAGGGCCTCGCATTTCCAGTAGGGGATCGACTCGAGCATCGATTTACCCCAGAATTGTTATTCGCCGACTCTACGATAAGCATGTGGAATGTTCTGCAGATCGAAGGAGCATTCGACGCATGTGTCGTCGGTTCGACTGGGAGAGTCAAATTTGGGGGTTAGTCACTTCTGCAGTCGATCTCCTACCTGGAGCTTTCGAGGATCGAGGGAGGTGTCGCCTTTTTCCTCTGCGGCAGGCGGCGGAAGCAAGACGAGGCCGCCTCCTCCAGCGGAAGCCGGCGGAAGGCCATATGATTTGTTCCATCCCGCAGTTGTCCCTGACTTTCGGCCCCTGGGACCCGGTGTCGGGCCCCGAGGCTGTCAAGCATGGATCCGGGTCGCGGAAGTACCCCGGGGACGGGGGTCTGGAGCTCGCAAGGCTCTGAAGAAGCACGCCGCAGCACTACGAGCCCGCCGCAGGTCCCGAGTCTTTGTCAAAGCAATGTGGGTGGGTCGCGGGCGGATCGCGGGCGAGTCGCGGGCGGGTCGCGGGTGGGTCGCGGGCGGGTCGTGAACGAGGACAACGACAACAACAGCAGTCATTTTAAGTCTGTTCGCTCTCATCTGCGCGCGTGCCATTCAACACGTATATCCCCAACCCTCGATACCCGCCCTCTTCGTCTTCGACCTTACCCCTCTTGGTGGTATATCTTCCCTACATGCCGCGTGTAGCTGGCGCAGCCCCTAAAACAGGGGAAGGAAGGGAGGAGGGAAGAGATAGGGGGGAGGGGGAAGGATGAAACACGAGAGAGATTTGCAGGAGCAGGGTTAGGAGCAGTAGCACAAGCGGCTGAACCAGACGGGCGGGTCGGGCGGGCGGACCCGAACAGGCAGGTCGGGCGGGCGGGAGCAGAAAACACATGGCAGAACCAGACGGGCAGATCGGGCGGGTAGACCATTACGGGCGGGTCGGGAATGCAGACCCAGGTGGCCGGGTCGAGCAGGCGGGTTGCTGAAGATTAAATATTGCTCAATCGCGGAAAAGTCTCGAGCGATAAAGCGATTCCCAAGTAAATCGTGAGAAAGGCCAAAGCGAGAGCGTGATTCTTGAGTGTTTAGGGCGGGGCGTCTGAATAGATTGCGAGGAAGGCCCACGAGAGAGCGCGATTCTTGCATACAGTATGAGGAAGTTCCGCGCGAGAGCGCTATTCTTGAATAAATCGGAGGAAGTATCAGGCGGGAGCCGTTGTTCAATCTGACGGTCAAGATGTTCCCTTGCAAAAACAAGGCGCAAGCCCCAGGAACAGCACTCCAATTGAAGAACATGCATGGGCACCAGGTAGGGGCGGGGGGGGGGAGAAATGAGAATTCAACAGCAAATCGTTTGAAGACTGTTCGCTCCTATCTGCTCGCATGCCAGACAACACCTATACCCCAAACCCTCGATACCCGCCCTCTTTGTCTTCGATCGAACCCCGTTAGGGGCACATCTTCCTCATCTACAGCGTGTATTTGGCGCAGCCCCCAAAGCATGGGAAGAGCGGAGGATGGAAGGAAGGAACAGAGAGGAGGGAGAAGGATGGAGCACGACAGACAGTAGCAGGAGGCGGGCCAGGAGCAGAACACACGTGGCAGAACCAGACGGGCAGATCGGTCGGGATTCCCAAGTAAATCGCGAGAAAGGCCAGAACGAGAGCGTGATGCTTTGGGTATCGAAGTCGCGACGTCTGAATAAATTGCGAGGAAGTCCCATGTGACAGCTCCCTACGTAAATTGTAAGGAAGTTCTCCGCGAGAGCGCACATTTTGAATAAATTGCAAGGAGGTATCAGACGGGAGCCGCTGTTGTTATGAACCGGATGCCAGCAACATAATATGAGGCCTAAGATCTGCCTTGTAAAGATTGGGTGCGAGCCTCGGGAGGAGCACCATGATAGGAAAAAACAATGAGCACCAGGGGGAACCATCAATTTGTTTTAGAGATGAGAGTCTAAACAACAAGCAAACGAACAAAGAAACAAACATACCCGCACAGAAACAACAGCAACAACAAACAGCAAACAAGTAGCAACAAACAACAAACAACAGCAATCCTCACCGCGGAAGCCCACATCAGACGCGCGACCGTTCGGCCCCCTCGCTCTGATCACATCGGAGGATGTCTGGGTTCCGTCCGCAGGGTGGATCTTCTCGGCCGCGGCAGGTGCTCCTCAGTTTTCAGCCTCTGGGGGGCCGTGGGCCATCGGCATGGTCCTGGGGCTCGCTGTCGGGCCCAGGGCCGGCTTCGGGCTGCGGGGCCATCCAAAATGGCACCGAGATGAAATTTACCCTTGAAGGAGCGGTCGGGTCGGGAGCTCTGGGGCCGCGGATGTTGAAAATAGTCGAAAGTTCAGCGATCCCAACATTGATTTCCCCCACCGAATCTACGACAAATACATGAATTTGGCAAATATACTGGGAATTCTGAGCATTTACCGTAGATTCGACGAGAAGATTAATTTGGGGATAAATCAATTCTGTAGTCGATCCCCTACTCGAATGCTTCCTGGAGGTACGTCCCCCGGTCCGTGGACTTGGCGCCCACACGCCAGGTCCGTAGTCCATGTGAGCGCGCGCCCGCGACCCAGACCTCCGACGTCATGGGTCCCTCGCGACGTGGGCCCCGAGAGGCCTGGGCCCGTTCCCGAGGACGCGCTTTCCATCCCGAGTTGTTTTCGACGGCCCTGGGGGCCCGGTCCCAGACATGATCGCGTCGTTAAAAAGTCAGGACGGCAGGTGTTTGGCCATTTTCGGCCTCGGGGGGCCTCGCCGGGCCTCGGAGCCGTCAAGAAACGACGCAGGATAAAAATCGGTCCCGGGGAAAGGGTCGGGACTTCAGGGACCCCGTGCTGACAAGATCAGGACGTCGCGTGTCTGGGGTGGTCTAGGCCTCCCAGACGGGGTCCGAGTAGATGGGGTCGGAGGATCGCGCCGCATCGCAGATGCGTCGGCGATGCGGCTCGATGTGGATCCCGATTTTCTCCACGCCGGCATCGCTGCTGCACCGCCGACGTCGCCGATGCATCGTCGCTGCATCGGCAATTCATCGGTGACCCATCTGCGATGCGGCGCGATCCGCAAACCCCATCTACTCGGACCCCATCTGGCCTCCAGCAGTTTTTCAAGGCCCCGGTGCCCCGTGAGGGCCCCCAGGAGCCGAAAATTGCCGAAGGTTCGCCGACCCGTCCTCGTTCACGGCGCGAGCAGCGAGTAGAGAGCGCTGCTGTGGCCGACCCGTGCGAGGCACCCCTTCCGGCGGCGGGACCGCGTCGCCTTCCCCGAGATGACGCCGGCGATGTGGGAGTGGCGCGCGCGCGGCCCTCGGCCGCCGCGAGGGCCGCGGTGCGCCGATCGGGGCCAGGGCCCATCGGGGGCCTTTTTGAAGAGGGGCCTCTCTCATCCAGGCGATCGAAGAGGGTACGGGCTCGGGGCTCCAGGGGCGGGGGTCCATGCAAGCGGGGGTCAGTCAGAGCACCAGGGCTTGCAGGATCCTTCCGAGCCAGGGGTGCACTGAGCCGGGTCAGGGCGCAGGATCCTGCAGGATCCTGCCACGCCCGACGGACCCGGATTTGGACTGACCCGGGTCAGTAGATCCCAGACGGGAAGAATGGGTGCAAGGTCCAACAGCAGTTCGTAGTGTTTTTTGAACAGGGTTCGCTGTCGGCGCGGGCGTGGACGTGGTCCATTTGAGACAGAAGGCCGCCTGCCCAACAGCGGCCGCTGTCGATTTTAGACCACATTTGTTGTTCGGCATCGTACCCATTTTTCCCTACCCGTTTTCGGGCGTCCAGATCTTAGGGTGTCTTGGGGGCCTCTTGGGCCCGGGCTAGGGATTCAGATCTTTGGTGCCATGTGGCGCCTCCCATCCAGCTCCATGCATGGCGCGTTGCTGAAGGGGCCTCCCCTCCGAGGGTCGATGATCCTCGGGAGGCATGTTAGCCCAATGCGTGTTTGCACCGTGCAGCTCCACCGATCGCAGGGCAGCCGGTGTCGGACCTCACTGCACCGTTGGCGTCGTATTGAAGGGCGTCGGTGGACGACCACACGTTAAGGCTAGCACGCATTCCGATGATCATCGAGAGGTATGCAGAGGTTGGCGTCTCTTTCTCGTCGGAAGGCTGGCGGAAACCTGTCGAAATACAACGGCGGCGGGTCCGCCAGCGAAAGCCCGGAGGAAGTAACAAAAAAGAACAATCCGAAAAGCGAAGAGTTGTTAATGTCTGGGTTTCCGGAACTGCTCTGAGAGGTGTTGCAACCCTCCCGCCCTCACCCTTCCCAATGTGCGGGGGCATTGGACGGCCAGCAGGGGACGCATGTCCCGATAACGGTCCACACTGGAGAGAGGTTGAAGTATCAAGTTGAAAAGGTCAACGAGTTTTGAATAGCGCTACATCGGAGCGAGGACATATAGTGTATTTCCGGTGATTGCGGTAGGCCTAGGGTGCGACGCAGCGGCAGAGTCCGTATGGCGGCACCGCGCCGCGGCCCCCTTCCTTCGTTTCACTTGCCCCGCGACATTTGCATCTGCACATGGTCTGGTCCTTCGCCCAGATGATTTCAATCCGCGACCCCACTTCCTTTTGATTGGTTTGCTCTTCCAGGATCCGTTTTGTAAGGCCCCGGGTGCCTTTGACGGACCTCAGAGGCCGAAACATGTTGCCGGAGATTCAGGAAATCTGGGATCATGTCGTCGGAGATATTGGTCGCGCAACAGCAACCGACGACGACAACGATGCCGACGACGACGACGACGACGACGACGACGACGACGACGACGACGACGACGACGGCGACGGCGACGGCGACGGCGACGGCGACGGCGACGGCGACGGCGACGGCGACAGCGACGACAGCGGCGACGACACCGACGCCGCCGACGCCGACGCCGACGCCGATGCCGACGCCTCCCCCGCCGATGCCGACGCCGATGCCGACGCCGACGCCGACGCCGATGCCGACGCCGATGCCAACGCCGACGCCGCCGACGCCGCCGCCGCCGACGGCGACGACGACGGCGACGACGGCGACGACGACGACGACGACGTGCAACAGCGTGCAACAGCGACCGACGGCGGCGGCGGCGGCAGCGGCGGCGCCGCCCGAGGCCGGCGACGGCGGAGCGGGGCGGCTCGGAGGGCGGCGACGCGTCCTCGGACCACGCGGCGACGCCGTCGCCAGGCGGCGTCGTGTCTGGCGGCGCGGGCTGGGCGCGGGGCTCGCGGGAGCTGTCGTGGCTCCTCGGGCGCGGGTAACAGGAAGCGAGGTGGAGGAAAGGAGGGGGAGGAGGAGGAGGAGGAGGAGGAGGAGGAGGAGGAGGAGGAGGAGGAGTAGGAGGAGGAGGAGGAGAAGAGGAGGAGAAGGAAGAGGGGGAGGAGGAGGAGGGGGAGGAGGAGGAGGAGGAGGAGGAGGAGGAGAGGAGGAGGAGAGGAGGAGGAGGAGGAGGAGGGGGAGGCGGAGGAGGAGGAGGAGGAGGAGAGGAGGAGGAGGAGGAGGGAAGGAGGAGGAGAGGAGGAGGGGAGGAGGAGAAGCAGGAGGGAGGAGGAGGAGAGGAGGAGGAGGAGGAGGGGGAGGAGGAGGGGAGGAGGGAGGAGGAGGCTGAGGAGGAGGAGGAGAGGAGGAGGAGGAGGAGGAGGGGAGGAGGAGGGGAGGAGGAGGGAGAGGAGAGGGGAGAAGCAGGAGGATCGAGGAGGAGGAGGAGGAGGAGAAGGAGAGGAGGAGGAGGGGAGGAGAGAGGAGGAGAGAGGAGGAGGAGAGGAGGAGGAGGAGGAGAGGAGGAGGAGGGGAGGAGGGGGAGAGGGGAGGAGGAGGAGGAGGAGGAGAGAGGAGGAGGAGGGAGGAGGAGGAGGAGGAGGAGGAGGAGGAGAGGAGAGAGGAGAGGAGGAGGAGGAGAAGAAGAGGAGGGAGGAGGAGGGGGGAGAGAGGAGGAGGAGGAGGAGAGGAAAGAGGAGAGAGGGAAGAGGAGAAGAGTAGAAACGGGGAGAGAGAAGTAGGAGAAGAGGAAGGGAGAGAGGAAGGAAGGAGGAGGAGAGGAAAGGGGGGAAGGAGGAGGAGAAGGAGGAGGAGGAGAAGAAGGATGGAGGAGGAGGAGGAGGAGGAGGAGGCGGAGGAGGAGGAGGAGGAGGCGGAGGAAAAGGAAGAGGAGGAGGAGGAGGAGGAGAGGGAGGAGGAGGAGTAGGATCGCGGAGAGGAGGAAGGGAGGGAGGGGAGCAGGAGGATCGAGAAGGAGGAGGAGGAGGAGGGGGAGGAGGAGGAGGAGAAGGCATCTGGCCCAGGAGGTCCCAGGGATCCCACGGAGGACCCACGATGGGCGATCCTTTCGCGCGTCGGGTATCGCCTCCCCGACCACCACAGTCTTTCTCATTGGGTGACGGGAGAGTTTTTCCCCCCCGTCCACCTTTTTTTTCCGCAGCTCAAACGCTGCAGAGCCAGCCCGCGCGAATCCTGGTACCGCACCC
This sequence comes from Prorocentrum cordatum, assembly GCA_963575745.1. Classification (NCBI taxonomy): domain Eukaryota; class Dinophyceae; order Prorocentrales; family Prorocentraceae; genus Prorocentrum; species Prorocentrum cordatum. Next base: position 265,418 of record CAUYUJ010004069.1, on the reverse strand, counting down.
TTCTTCGTTTGGCCACCGCCAGGCAAACATTGAATGCACATCATAGTGCGCAGAGGCCGTCGGTAATTCGTCAGCGTTCAACATGGCAGTGCCCGTGTGGGAACAACAAAGTGCCGTCGAGCAAGTGAAATTGCAGATATGGTGCTCATTTCAGTCAGCGGCTTGGCATCACGCGGCACAAGCGTCCCCAGACTTCGGGTCCCAAGGCAAAGCCCCCGTGGAGAGAGCAGCAGCCGGCACAGCGCCAGCCGTCAAGGGCGGCGACCAGCAGGACGTTTGGCAGCATCAAAGTTATTCCCCTTCAGGAGGCGCCGCCATCAAACGAGAGCAAGGTCGCAGACTTTCGTGTCAGGGCCAAAGCCAAGAGGGAGCCTCTTGCCAACCTTGTCACGCTGGCCAGGGCCGCGAACATGGACGACGAAAAGGCCAAGAGGGAAATAGGCATGTGGAAAGCGGCTCTGACATCGCCCAAACCATGGTTTCAGCAGATTGCAAATACCAGGAACCGCAATGCGAAGCTGGACGAGCGCATCAGGCGAATCAAATAGGAGCAGGCAGAGAGCTTCGAGGACGAGCAGACAGCAGTGCAGGAGCTGGAGGAGACAAAGACACAACTGGCGCAGCCAGATGCCGAAGCGGAAGAAATTTTGCCCAGGCTGGCATGGAGAGATGGAAGCGGCAGCGCCAGAGCAGCCACCAGCCCCAGGAGGCCAGGCGGCAGCGTCGGCCGCCTCTTGGCCACAATGGTGTGCGCCTGTGCCGCCGCCACTTCCGCAGGCGCCAGGACAGCAGCCCCCGCAGGTACCCCAGCAGATGCCGTCACACCACAACATATCTCACGCATGTGCCGCCGCAGTTGCAGCAGGCCGTGGCCGAGGCCACCCCCCCGCGGAAGCCTCCCGGGAGACCTCCCGATACGCCCAGAAGCAACCAAAGAGGCGCCGGAAGGGAAGGAGGAGGAGGAGGAGGAGGAGGATCGAGGAAAGGAGGACGAGGAGGAGGAGGAGGATCGAGGTCACCAACCTTGGGCTCTCTCGAGGCCCTCTGCGCCCACACCCCGCGTCGAGGCTCACCGCGGCGTCGGCTGGGGAGAGCCCGCGGGGCCGGCTTTCCATCCCCAGTCTTTCGCCTTCCCTTCCACCTTCCACACCAACAGCAACGCAGCAGCGACACTGGTATACAGCGCCGACTACCGACGACCATCAACAGGAGCAGCCACGACACCGACCACGCCGACTCGATCCTGACCAGGTTCCTGAACATCCTACATCCTTTGTCACGCCTTCTACTTCTCCCGGCTCGCACGCATATAGTTCCTTGCCTGGCTTGTGCACTGGTGACTGAGGAATGTCGTCCACGACGTCTATCCGGACACGATCTGAGGCCACGGCCTCTTGCGCCCTGCCCAAAAGGGCACGGGCACACCTGCGTGCCCGACTCTGGCGCCCTCGCCTCGCCTCGCCTCGATCACCCAGACATGATGGGGTCGTAAAGAAATCAGAGCGGGTCCCCACCAGGCTTCGGGGCCGTCAAGCTTCGGGACCGTCCAAAAACGACTCGGGATGAAAAGCCGGTCTCGGGGAAGGGGTCGCGATTTCCGTGGACCGCGCATCGGAAAAATCAGGACGTCGCATGTCTGGGTTTCCACCTTCCACACCTTCCACTCAGCAGGTGGCTGATTTAGAGACCCGCTCGAGGAGCAAAGACGGCATAAACAAACATATGCCTTCGGAGCGCCGCGCGGATTGCCTGGATCGGCGCCGGAGTCCCCTGGCGGCGCCTCCCGCGCCGCCCCTGGCGCGCTCCGCGCGCCAGGCGCCGGGGAGGATCGCCGATCCGAGAAGTCCTCACGGACCTCCGACAGTTTACGCTGACGTCCCCTATCCCAGCTTCTGAGGGACCGGCCGCGCGCACGCCCACAGTGGGGGCCCATGCCAAGAAACACCCTGCTTGCCTCCAGGGTGCCCTGGGTTTCTTGGGTTTCGATGTTTTCCCCTATGGAAAGCGTGACGTTCCCACGCCCAAAAATCAATGGACGCCCAGAGGTCTCAGGGTTGAGTTTCTTGTGGACGGTTTCTTGTGGACTGGCCTCCATTGTAGTCATTTGGGAACCTGTCTCCGCCTAGGCCGCGATCGCCAAAACGTGCGAGTGCTGCCCGCTCGTCGCCAAAGGCCGAAAACGTCCCGAAAGCCGCCCCCCGTCGCGCGTTTTTGCTGTGACCCGAGGGAGACATGCCATGCGCGGCCCCAGAGGTCCCGACCCCCACCCCGAGGGCAGCTTTTCCCTCCTCCTCCTCCTCCTCCTCCTCCTCCTCCTCCTCCTCCTCCTCCTCCTCCTCCTCCTCCTCCTCCTCCTCCTCCGCCTCCTCCTCCTCCTCCTCCTCCTGCTCCTTCTCCTCCTCTCCTCCTCCTCCTCCTCCTCCTCCTCCTCCTCCTCTCTCCTCCTCCTCCTCCTCCTCCTCCTCCTCCTCCTCCTCCTCCCTCCTCGATCCTCCCTCCTCCCCTCCTCCTCCTCCTCCTCCTCTCCTCCTCCCTCCTCCCTCCTCCTCCCTCCTCCCTCCTCCTCCTCCCTCCTCCTCCTCCCTCCTCCTCTTCCTCCTCCTCCTCCTCCGCCTCCTCCTCCTCCTCCTCCTCCTCCTTCTCCTCCTCCTCCTCCTCCTCCTTCTTGCCCCAGATCCCTGTTGATGGTCCTGGGGGGCCGCTAGACCTGGGCCTCCCAGATGGAGTCGGAGCAGAGGGGGTCGGAGGATTGCGCCGCATCGTCGATGCGTCCGCGATGCAGCTCGATGCGGAGCCCGACTTTCTCCACGCCGATGGCGCCGATGCACCGCCGACGTCGCCGGTGCATCAACGATGCATCGCCGATGCATCGGCAAAGCGGCGCAATCCTCCGGCCCCATCTACTCAGACCCAATTGAGGAGGCCCTTGATAACGGGCCCCAGGGGCCGACCCTGAGATCCGACGACTCGAGCAAATTGAAACATCGTTAAAAGACACGACCGGATCCCTAGACCCAAGTTTTCTGTGTCATTTTTCGAGCCAGACCGATTTGTGAGGTCCTTGGGCCTCATTTTGGGCGAAACGCCCGGCCCGAAAAATTGGAGTCGCCAGGATCTCAGGGGAAATCGAGGACAAGCGGCGGGAGTGGAAAAGACACATCGGCGGAGGTCTGGGCCCTTGTGCGCGCCACCAGCGCAAGGGCCCTCACGGCTGGGATGGGCCGAGGGGGGCTATATGCGCCCGCCCCGCGCCGAGAGGCTCACCGCGGCGTCAGCCGGGGACCCCGCGGACGGCTTCTTCGCGGAGCGAGAGCGCCGCGGTCTGGTGACGCCAGCGCAGACCCCCAGGCTCGTCCTCCAGCCCCCCTCCTCGCATGCTTCCTGCCCCTCCTCCTCCTCCTCCTCCTCCTCCTCCTCTTCCTCCTCCTCCTCCTCCTCCTCCTCCTCCTCCTCCTCCTCCTCAGTCCACTGCTGCTGCTCCTCCTCCTCCTCCTCAGTCCACTGCTGCTGCTCCTCCTCCTCATCCTCCTCCTCTTCGCTCCTCCTCCTCCTCCTCGGCAGGGTGAGGATTTGGGACGTTCTTGAGGGCGCTCCGCCTGCTCCTCCTCCCACCGTAAGGTTCTGAGGTTTTCTTAAGGACGTTCCGCCTGTTTTTCTTCCCAGCTCCTCCTTCTCCTCCTCCTCCTCTTCCTCCTCCTCCTCCTCCTTCTCCTCCTCTTCCTCCTCCTCCTCCTCCTCCTTCTCCTCCTCCTCCTCCCCTCCTCCTTCTCCCCCTCCTCGTGTGAATCAAGGAGTGCTGCCTGTTGTTTGCTGCTGCTTTGCACTACTGCGTGTGTAGTATTAACCTCAGGGTCAGCTGTCTGCAGTCTCGCAGAGTGTCCAGCCTCGGGGTGCCTTTCAGCGGCTGCGCCTCGCCGAGGGCGTTTCTGGGGTGCCCGGATCGTCCCGAGCGGCTGCTGGGGACTCAAGCTATGACCCGAAAGCCAGACGTCCAACGCATCGAAAAAATAAGACGAAGGCTATTTCGCCGTCTTCGGCCTCGCCAGGCATAGGGAATGCCAAAAAACGAATCGGAACGAAAAGCCAGCCCTGGGGGAAGCGCCGGGACATCGGGGAAATCCGCATTGTGTAAAACAAACAGCAGATCTCTGACTACGGTTTGCTACTGCTCACCTGCGGTGCACCCTCCCACATCATGAACCTTCGGGTGACCATTCCCTGCGACGAGGCCTGGCCCCCATCAATTGGGAGCATCTCCCTGAGTTTAGGCGCCTTCTCGTCCATGGCGGGCTCTTTAAGTCCTCAGCATCAGCAGGAGCAGCAGCAGCAGCAGCAGCATCATCATCATCCTCATCATCATCATCATCATCATCATCATCATCATCATCATCATCATCATCATCATCATCATCATCAAAATCAACATCAACAGCATCATCATCATCATCATCATCATCATCATCATCATCATCATCATCATCACCGGCAGCATCGGATACGGATGCGGAAGCAAAAAATCCGCCATGCGAGCACAGCTACGATGGAAAGAGATAGAAAAGAAAATGGGGAAGGGGACGGGAGGAGAAGGAGAAGGACAGAGGCATTGCACGGAGCAGCCTTCCGCCTCCTCCTCCTCCTCCTCCTCCTCCTCCTCCTTCTCCTCCTCCTCCTCCTCCCACCTCCTCCTCCTCCTCCTCCTCCTCCTTCTTCTCCTCCTCCTCCTCCTTCTCCTTCTCCTCCTCCCCTATAAAGCGGCACTTCGTAGCCTCGTTGGCGGCAGCCACTGGACACAATCGAGATTGCTCAGTCATCGCAAGAGTCAGCATGGCAGGTGTTTGTTGTGCGGGCAAAAAGGGGGGGGGTACCACCGGTTCTGTGACTGCCCTGGCACAGAGTACAGCCGTCGCGAAGAGTGCCCAGCCTTTTCTGCGGAGGGCAGCGCGTGCAGTGAATCATGGAAAATAGGAGGCCCACAGAGAGCTGTTTGCCAGGTGTCTGTTCCCCACGAGCTCTCCCCAGGCGGAGCCCGAGGTCAAGATGTGGTGGGAGGGAGTTCCTGCGGGCTGGAAGTCTTCCGGGTCCACTTTTGGTCGATGGCAGTGCCTATCACACCTCGCCCTCGGGCATCAGCGGAGCGGGGTTTTCGACTGTGCAGATAGACAGGGCCGGTGCAGTCGTGGCTGCTTGCTATGGCAGTGTGCCTTTCCATGTGGCTCCCCTGCAGCAGGCTCGCGATGGAGAGGACATGGCCTTTTCGGTTCTCGCGCGAGACATTCTGAGTGGATTGAAGAAAACCCATTGCATGTCTATTCCGACTGTGCCGCTTCTATTAGTTGTGCTAGCGGCCCAGGAGTGGCCCTCGCGGCCACGAACCCTCGCCAACACTTCTGGAGGGAGTGGTGGGGCGGGATTGGCCGTCGCGCGAGCGTGTGTACAGTAAAGGCACAAGTAGGATTGCAGGACGTCAGCTGTGATCATGAGGCGTGGAAGATCCGTGGAAACAGAGCTATGGATAAGTACGCCAAGCTAGGAGCTAGATTGTGGCAGGTGCCCTCCCAGCAGGTCTTGTTCGTGCAAGGCCTCGAAAAACTGGCGGTCACGGCCGACTGGTGGCATGCGAGGGCCCAGCAAGTGTTTGGGACTTCGGGGTTTGCTGACTCGGAAGACGTTGCTGGGACCTCGGATGTCACTCTAGACCTGGATGGAGCGGACCTCCTGGAAGCGGAGTGGGAGAGATATGGAGCTCGTCCTGATGTGGAGGGCGCGGCACTTGTGGGCTTGGCCCCTGCTGCTGATGCCCCTCCCGCTCTTCCTCCTCCTCCTCTTCCTCCTCCTCCTCTCCCCGCCGAGGATTTGGTTCCTTGGACTTTGAATGGGCACAGTGTGGTCCAGGCGGCCCTTATTAACCTCGAAGGGGGCTATAAGGTTGCTCCTGGGGACTACGTCATGTTTTGCAAGGTCTGTGGGGCTTCGATGTTTAAGCAAGTTCGGTCTGGCGAGGGCCTGGATTGCCTCTGTCAGGGCTCTGCGGCTCCAGGCCTGCAGACCCAGCGGGCCAGGCTTCGGAAAGGGTTCTTTCCAGAGCGTCTCCAGGCCATGATTGGCGACGTGTCAGGCCCGACCGCGGTGCAGGTGGATGCATAGTCGCCCCGTCTGCGATTGCAGGCGCGCGGCACGGATGGTGCTGTCGAGGCGGCGGGCGGCACCGCCGCCACGTCTCATGGGCTGGGGGAGCGTGCCGGTCCGTCGTCGTCGGCCTTGTCGTCGTCGGTCTATGGGCTGAGGCTCCCCCAGTTGATTGATTCGGAGATGGCCTCCCTGCACGGCTTTTCGTCCCCCACTGTTGTTGTTGAGTTTGCAGCAGAGTACCGCGGGGTTGGTGCGGAGGCCACACTTTTCGAGCTCCCTCAGGACGAGGAGTGAGCTCGCTTTTGTTCGCGGCCGGTGAGCCGAGCGTTTCCTCCGGGATTCGATGTAGTCACTCTCAGTCTCAGTCCTTGCCGCTCGCAGCCTGGCTCAAGGCCGAAGGTTCAGGCAAGATTTGACGTCGTCGTCGTCGTTCCCGTCATCGTCGTCGTTCCCGTCGACGTCGTCCTCGCCCTCGCCGTCGTCGTCGTTGTCGTCGTCATCGTCGTCGTCGGGCACGTCTCGGCGCGGCACGCGAGCAGACGGCAGCAATGGCAGAATACCAGCCCTTGAGCACCATAATTTCGCACCGCGATCGGCGTGCCACGCCGCGTTTTGATTCCAAGCGCAGGCGCGACAGACGCACCAAGACACTGAGTGTCGATTGCGAGCTCCGCGACTTCAGTTTGACAGCAGATGAGGAGTCAAATACATTAGATGACACGTTCCACACGCTTGGAAGCACGCAGTGGATGGCCCAAGTTGCTTTGGCACAGTTGCTTTGGCACAGCCGATGCGGATCACAAACTTAATGAATAACGAAGCAAATCGCGAAGTTGCTCGGTTCATCACGTTCATGTCATGGAGGAGCGTGGAGAGCCCCACAGTGCAGAAACATGTTACCCACGGATGTGATCCCAGCATGCGCGCGGAACGGCGCGAGTAAACTATCAGCTCGAATCGAGCAACTAGCGGAACACATGAATGCACAGTGGATATTGCGAGCGATCCTTTGGCAACTGCTGAGGCCGGGCTCAAGACAGACGATTGCAGCGTCTCGTCAGAGACCAAATCGAGCGGCGATGACGCAATATTGAATTGTGTATTCGCAGATGTCGCCAATACAACGATGAAGTGGTTTACGGACACTGAGGCTGTTGCAGCAAATGCACCTGCCGTTTTCGAAATCCCATATCCGCCGCGGCGATATTGATTGGCGTGCTCGAAAAATTCCCCAATGCAATGATGAACTGGCTTACGGATACGAAGGTTCGCACACTGAATGCAACGGCCAAGTCCGAACTTCTATTTCCGTCGCGGGAGCGCGCGGCGCCTTCGCCCCCCGCAGGAAGATCCAGACCAGATCGCGGCAGCTACCTGCCAAAAGTTGCTGCATGTTTGCCCAAAAGCATTGGCAGCGCGGACTCGAATACCAAGAACGGCGTTCAACAGTGCATCTGGCGGCGCGCACCCTTCGGCCTTGCGACGCAGAGCATGCGGCCACGCGCATAGAGGCGCAGGAGACACCATGACCAAGTCAAGCATTGCCCCACCCGCAACCCAAGCAAATGATGCTACGTTAAGATAAGTATTCGGTGCATTCCCCAAACAATTGTTGTATTTAGGGGATTTTGTTTTTTCTCCGGAACTGGGCTCGGTTGTCGGGCCCGCCGCCTTGATGCCGCCGTCGCCGCCCTGTCGCCGCCGCGTCGCCGCCGGTCGTCTGGGTCGTTTGTCGGATCCGCCGCCTCGTTGCCACCGTCGCCGCCCCGTTGCCGCGTCGTCGCCGCTCGTCGTCTGGGCGCGTTTGTCGGATCCACCGCCTTGTTGCCGCCGTTGCCGCCAGCCCCGTCGCCTCCCGTCGCCTGGGTTCGTTTGTCGGGCCCGCCATCTCAGGTCGTCGCCGCAACGAGGAATGCACCTCATATATCGCGCACCACATAGATTGCGCACCACATAGATTCTCCTTTTTTCTACAAAGAGGACTCTCCCCCCCCCAGGATGATCGGCACCCCTTTTCGTATTGAAATTTACATACGATTATGTCCCATCGTCCATCCTAAATATGAACCCGTACTACCCCAGCCAGGCTGGCATCGCCCCCCCCGCCATCCTCTGCAAAAAAGCTACGCGCGCACACTCGCGCATCAGAAACCGTAAGTTTTCAAAATTCCCTTGCACAAAAATGCGACGAAGTGCACGCGCGCGCACTTCAAAATCGAGCGCTCAAAAAAACTCTAAAAAAAACACCGGGTTTCGCAACAAGGGGGGGCCCAGAGAACGCTTGCGCGTTCTTGCGAATTCTGAAGAAAACCATGGGTTGAACATTTCCCAAACATGTAATCAAGCGGGCTTCGCGCGCGCATGTCGAAATCTTTCGAACGCCCTTGCGCGCGCGAAGCCCGTTCCAAATAATACGCCCGGGCCATTTTCGCGCGTCTGCTGCGCGCGCAGTTCGAACTTCTCCAAAACCTCACCACCGACGCGAAGACGCCGTCATCGTCGTCGGCGTGATCAGCATCGGCTCCGCCAGTGGCTGCCCCGTCGTCGCTGGCAGCATCGTCACCAGCATCGCTACTATCATCATCGCGTATAGCGCCGTCGACGTTGCCATGATACCGTGCCCGCCCAAGTCGCCGACTCGCATTGAAGCGCCCATTGGGATGCGCCGAGTGGTCAGCGCCACCGCGTTCGCGTCGGTCGCGCCAAACCAACTGGCCGCTGCGCGCGCGAGCATGCGCGGGCTAGCGCGGCCGCAGAGATGCACCAGCCAACGCCAAGCACTCATCGCAATCGCTTCCGCATGGGCGCTGCAAACTACGCAGCGGGCGAGCGGGTGGGATGATAGCGCGAGCAGTGGAGTTGACAATGTCGAGTTCGGAAAGTGAATGAGACGAAGTGCACGCGCGCGTCGCCGCGCGCGCATGCCGACACCCGTCAACAACCGTTGGTTTCGGAACGAATTCAAGACCGACTGCCCAAACCACATGCGAAACCACATGGTTTCGCAACATTTGTTTTTCCAAAAGCGCACACTCGCGTTCTTGCAAATTCTTGAGGAAACCATAGGTTTCTCAACATCTTCATTGAATTCTGCCAAACGGGCATCTCGCGCCGCATGCCGAAATCATTCGCCCGCCCTTGCGCGCGTGCTGGAGGGACACGACCCGTGTCAAATAAGACCACGCGGGCCGCTCTCGCGCGTCGGCTGCGCGCGCACGTCGAACTCCTCCCAAAATTTTCATCGCCGACGCGGGGGCGCCGTCATCGTCGCCGGCGCGATCAGCATCGGCGCCCGCGCTGGCAGCGCCTTCGCCGTTGCCAACATCGTCACCAGCATCGTTTTTTCATCATCGCCTCTACCGCTGTCGACGTTGCCATTATGCTGCGCCCGCCCGAGGCGCTGACTCGAGGTGAAGTGCCCGCTGGGATGCGCCCAGCGGTCATCGCCGCCGCGGCCGCCTCGGCTGCGCCGAACTAGCTGGCCGCTGCGCGCGCGTTTCGGGTTGGCGCGGCCACAGCGATGGTCCAACCAACGCCAAGCATGCATCGCAATCGCCACCGCATGGGTTTTGCAAACCAAGTTGCGGGTGGGTGGGCGGGATGTTTGCAAGAGCATGGGATGCGTTAGCTCGTCTGTTTACATCGGTTGCACCACGTATATAGTGCACCACGCAGGTTGGACCACATAGCTTGCACATCATAGGTTGCACAATATGGGCTCACATTCCTAAAACGAACAATTTCTACCCCTGCCCCCCTCCCATCCAAGATAATCCGCTCCTTTTTTTCGCATTGTAATTTACATGTTATTCAGCATCATCGCCCATCTTATATATGAACTCACCCCGTCCCAGCCGAGCCGGCATCCCCCCCCCCGCCATCATTTGCCAAGAACATGATGCGCACACATCAGTTTTCAAGAATCCCGTGCAAAAAAAATCGAAATGCACACGCGCGCGTCGTCGCGCGCGAATGCCGAAATCATTTGGAGATCCCCAGTGCCGTAAGGATATCAAGATGGAGTGTCCAAAGAATATATACACCAGATGTCACAACACGGATTTGGATAGGAAAAAACCCAAAAAAAGGCGCGCGGTCTTGCGAATCCGTACGATAACCATTGGTTTGTTTCATCAGTTCCATGAAATGCGACCAAACGCTTCGCGCGCGCATGTCGGAATCGATCGAACGCCCTTGCGCGCGCGCCGACGCGAGAATCTTTTTGCAAAAAATCGGACGAAGTGCACGCGCGCGCATCGTCACGCGCGCATGCCGACATCCGTCAACAACCGTTGATGTCGCAACGATTGCATTATCGAGCGATTTGTATATATATATATACATAATAATAACTGTGTGTATATATACATGCGTACATATGTGTATGTTTACTTCGTGCACGAGAAGAAGAAACATGCTTTCGATAAAAAGCTTGAGCTCGTGGTCTTGGGATTTCTAAAGAAAACCGTTGGTTCTTCAACATGTTCATGGAATTCTGCCAAACGATCCTCTGGCGCCGCATGCCGAAATCATTCGCACGCCCTTGCACTCGTGCTGGGGGGCACGATCCGCGTCAACGAATACCACGCGGGCCATTTGCCCGTCGGCCGCGCGCGCATGTCGAACTGTTTCCAAATGTTCATCACCGACGCGAGGACGCCGTCATCGTCGCCGGCGCGATCAGCATCTCCGCCCCCACTGGCCGCGCCGTCGTCGTTGACAACATCGTCACCAACATCTCTACTATCATAATCGTGTCTACCGTTGTCGACGTTGCCATGATACCGCGCCCGCCCATGTCGCCGACTCGCACTGAAGTGCCCGGTGGGACGTGCCCAACGGTCAGCGCCACCGCGGCCGCGCCGGTCGCGCCAAATTAGTTAGCCGTTGCGCGCGCGTGCTTGGTTTGGCGCAGTCTACATCGTCACCAGCATCGCTATTATCATCATCGTGTCTTCCGTTGTCGACGTTGCCATAATACCGCGCCCGCCCAAGTCGCCGATTCGCAGTGGACTGCTCGCTGGGATGTGCCCAGCGGTCAGCGCCACCGCGGCCGCGTCGGTCGCACCATACTAGTTGGCCGCTTCCCGCGCGTGTTTGGGTTGGCGCGGTAAGCATCGGCACTACCATCGCTACTATCGTCATCGTGTTTACCGTTGTTAACGTTGCCATACTACCGCGCCTGCCCAAGTCGCAGAAACGCACAAGCCAACTCCAAGCACTCATCGCAATCCCCGCCGCATGGGTTTTGCAAACCAAGCTGCGGGTGGGCGGGTGGGATATTTGCGCGAACAGTGGATGTGGTCAAGCGCGGTGCAAGGAGTCAATTGCACCACATAGATTTCACACAAGTTGCACCACATATATTGTTCCACAGGTTTGCGCAACAGATACTGCACCGCACGGGTTGCACCACATAGGATGCACCACCTAGATTGCACAACATAGCTTGCATAACATATATTGCGCCATCTAGATTGCAGAGCATAGACGGCACAACATAGAATGATCAACCAATACTTCTCCATATAGAGTGCAAAGCATTGGCTGTACAACAGATGTTGCACTACATCTATTGTACCACATACGTTGTACAATCTAGGCTGTTAGGAAACCATGTTTAGGGGTCCACAGTAGCTAACCGTGTGGTACTGATTCCCAGCATGCATACAAATTTGCAGATGCGAAATGAGATGTGCCCAGTGCGTATTGCTTCACCGTTTCGACGAAAAGTGTTCCGAGGAAGCCACTATCAGGGGGAAGTCCCCATGCCGTGATTACGGTCAGCAGCTTTTACTCTGCGTGTCGTTCCGCCAGTTATGGCCCACCATGCGGCGACGCGACACGCGAGCCTTTCCCAACCGCCAAGCATTAACGTCCCGAGGTGTTCCCCGCCTCCCGCCCCGCGAAGAGGAGCGACACGCCATCCGCTTGCAAGGCATACCGTGTCGCCAGGGCCGCCGCCGCGACACGCTAAGCAAAATGTCTTGACCACAGCGCAGGGCGGGAAAATAAATTCTCAATACCGTGCTCTTCCCAGGGCTCGTTCAAGGTGACCACCACGGCAGCGTTAGATTTCCGTGGGGGGCTGCAAACCCGCCGCTGCGTTACCCCAGGGCCGCGCCCTGGCGCGCATTTGAACGTTTGTCAGGCAGTGTGTATGCTTGTCTATGCTCATGGGGGTGGGCGCCAGCAGCAGCACAACTTGCTTGTCGGCGTGAGCATGCTTGCCTCGTTGCTAATGCTCTTGTAGTGCGGACAGACTGCCTCCGCGAGTCTGTCTGTTTATCCGTGTCCCTGCGTGCCTTCTCCTCCTCGTCTGCCGTCATGCTCCTGGTTCTCCCCCTCCCCCTCCAACCCTGGCCTCCCAGAGTGCCCCCTACATAATGACCCGTCCGGTCTGCTCACAGCCTCGGCTGGAATTTGAGTTCAGGGATTTGTTCATGTGTTTGTGTGCCCTCCAGGGGGGTCAGGGTACAATGAGCTCGAAGTTTAGGGGGAGCCCTAACTTCGAAAGAGGTACCCACCCTGTTCTCTGTGTGTGTGGGGGGGGGGAGTTTCACCTTGGGGCGTTCTTCGTTGATGGGGTTTCTCCATGAGGCCTTAGGCCTTTGGCGAATTGGCCTGCGAGTTTGGCCCACCGTCTTCTTCCTCCTCCTCCTCCTCCTCCTCCTCCTCCTCCTCCTCCTCCTCCTCTGCCTCTTCCTCTTACTCCTCATCCTCGTGCTCCTCCTCCTCCTCCTCCACCTTCTCCTCGTCCTCCTCCTCCTCCTCCTCCTCCGCCTCCTCCTCCTCCTCCTCCTCCTCCTCCTCCTCCTCCTCCTCCTCTTCCTCCTCCTGTTCCCCCTCCATCCCCCAGTATGTTTTTTCAATCTGCGGCCCCAGAGCTCCCGACCCCCATCTTGGGGTGCAGCTGTTCCGTCCAGGGTCCATCTCTGACGGCCCCCGGGCCCGATGAACTAAGCAGGTCGTCGGAGATCTGGGCGCGTTCTCGTGGCAATGCTCCCACCGTGCCCTGTGAGATCCGGCGTCCTGATTCCCTGCGTGGCCCCCGGAAGTGCTGACTTTTGCCCCAGGGCCAGCCTCCAGTCCCGAGCCGTGCTTGTCAACGTTCCCAGGGCCCGGCGAGGGCCTCCAAGGCCGAAAGGGGGTATGCAAAGAAAGGTTCTGATGTTTGGCAACACGTCGGAGCCTGCGACGTTTGGTCGGCTTCGGGTCATCGCTCGGGCCTCCAGCGGCCGTCGGGGACGATCCGGGCATCCCCCGAAGACTCTCGGCGAGGCGCCGCCGTTGGAGAGAGAATTTCGAGGCTGGGAAACCGCCGAACCCAACGGTGTCGTCGGAGAACCTCCCCCTGAACCTGTCCCCCTCGAACCTTGAGGATCCGACGGCGCGAAAAAGTTAAACATCGTAACAAAAATTAAGACCAGAGCCCCGAGCCTCATCTTGCAGCTCCACATTGTCGGGGCCGGATAGATGCCATGAGGGCCCCCAGGCCCGAAGCTATGCGACAACGCCTGGTTCGGAGAGACTGCGACACCAGATTCTCAGGGAGCGAGGCCCCCCTTGGAACGGACGATTTGGTGGTTAGCGAGGTGGTGGTTACTGTTGTCTGCGTCCGCAGTTGGAGATGGCCCTAGCAGACCTCACTGCCATTTCGTAATCTGCATGAGGTTGGCCAGTTGCGCAGGCAGCCCACGCAGGGCCCCCGCCCCGCTAATCTCTTGATGATTCAGACTGCCTCTGTACACTCGTTGAACCACCAACGCCCCAATCACTCGGCATCTCTCGGCCGCGTGCATGCGTTCCCTGCGGAAACCATCGCGGAGCATTTTTGGGCCACCTCGAAAAAACGTACGCGCACGAAGCCGCAAAAGGCACGAGGAGTGGACGTCCGAGCGAGGGCGAGATCTAAAACGACGCGAAGATCGGGACAAAATCGGATCGGGATAACTCGAAATCTCTGAGAATCGGCGGGTCTGGAGGATGTATTGGGCGCCGCGGCCGCTCGGAGAGCGTTCCGGAACGCTCTGAGAGCGCTCTCCGGAACGCTCTGGAGCGATTTGTCCCGATCCTAGCCCTGTTTTAAGATCACCATTTCGGAAGTTCGCCCCGGAGGAGGAGGAGGAGGAGGAGGAGGAGGAGGAGGAGGACGAGGAGGAGGAGGAGGACGAGGAGGAGGAGGAGGAGGAGGAGGAGGAGGAGGAGGAGGAGAGGAGGAGGAGGACCCCCCCCCCCCCGAGCGACCTGATGCGGCGCGGGTCGCTCTACGACCCCGACGAGAGCAGCGGCTCCTCCGCGGCCTCGGGGGCGGGCTGGCCGGGCCGCGGCGCCCTCGGAGGCCGCCGATCCGCCGCCGGGCCGTCGGCCGCCTGCCCTGCAGCCGGGGGCCGATCACGGGCCCCAGAGGCCGAAAGCGAGGAAAGGTATGCTGGATTGGAGGAATCATCCCAGACATGATCTGATCGCGTTTCAATAATAATAGTAATAATAATAATAATAATAATAATAATAATAATAATAATAATAACAATCATAATAATATTAATAATAATAATAAGAAGAAGAAGAAGAATTATAATAATAATAATAATAATAATTATTATTATCATTATTATAGAAATATTATTTTAATATAAAAAAATGCATGATCGCGTCGTTAAAATGTCGTGACAGGGGGGCTTTTGGCCATGTTCGGCCTCGGGGGGGCCTCGCTCGGCTTCGGGGCCGTCAGAAGACGAGTCGGGGCGAAAAACCGGTCCCTGGGAAAGGGTCGGGACTTCCAGGGACCCCGCATTGAAAAATCAGGACGTCGCCCCTGCTGCAGCTGCCGGTTCCACCCCTGGGTGCGTCGCGATGCCGCCCCGCGACTACTGCCAGGGGCTGCCTCTCGGCCCGGCCGCCCCCGCGCGCCCCCCGCGGCCTCGCCGCGTGAGTGCCCCCGAGCTCCGGTCCCCTTTCCGCGGCCGCCCCCTCTCCTCCTCCCTTTGGTGGTCTCCAAACCAGGTGGAGAGACACCCCCAAAAAATAGCTCTGGGTCACCACCGGGTTTGGGGACACGCGGTCGCCACGAGGTTTTGCGCTTCCTGGGCCAGCCAGCGCCCGAAAACCATTACCCAAATCGCCCAAAACTCACCACCGGGTGTTCTCACCACCACGTTTGGGGACCACCAAGATGTTCCAGCCTCGGGACGCCTTCAAGCGGCTGCGACTCGCCGGAGGCGTCCCGGAGGTGCCCAGATCGCCCCGAAAGGCCGCTGGAGAGTCGAGGTGGGACCCGACACCCAGATCTTCGACGGTACGACTCTTTAAACATGGTGTTCTCACCACCACGTTTGGGGACCACCGATCCCTCCTCTCTTGCACGCGGGCCCGCTCGCGACGCCGTGCCCCGGTCTCGCCCCGACGCGCGAGCGGATGGCCTCTGCCGCGCCGCGTCGTGTGCAAGTTTGGGATGGCGTAGGAGAGCCGGTGGCACCCTGGCGTCCCAGGGGAGGCGGGGCCCCCGACGCGCGGCGGCTTGCTTCCAGGGACGGCGCGGGCAGGTCGAAGTCTCCTCCTCCTCCTCCTCCTCCTCCTCCTCCTCCTCCTCCTCCTCCTCCTCCTCCTCCTCCTCCTCCTCCTCCTCCTCCTCCTCCTCCTCCTCCTCTCCTCCTCCTCCTCCTCCTCCTCCTCCTCTCCTCCTCCTCCTCCTCCTCCTCCTCCTCCTCCTCCTCCTCCTCCTCCTCCTCCTCCTCCTCCTCCTCCTCCTCCTCCTCCTCCTCCTCCTCCTCCTCCTCCTCCTCCTCCTCCTCCTCTCTGGTCCTTCAGGGACGGCACGAAGAGCTCCACGGAGGCGCGCGCCTCTTTGCGGCAGGGTTGCGCGGAGAATGCGCCCGCGGCAGCTCTGAGCTCTGGGCGCCGCAGTTCTGTTCGCAACGGGCGGTGTCGCTGGGCCTCGGCCCGCCACGCACCCACCCACACATCGATCCCGCACGAAGAGTACCGCAGGAAAGACTGGGTCGAGGTCTCTGGCCGTGATGTGTTGCGATGTTGGCGACCTCGGATGCCTTTGGAGGTGCCTCCTTTTCGTCCTCAATCCTTTTCCTCCTCCCTTAGTCATCCTCCTTCTCCTCATTGATTATCCTCTATCCTCCTCCTCCTCCTTCTCCTCTTCCTTCTCCTCCTCCACCTCTTCCTCCTCCTCCTCCTCCTCCTCCTCCTCCTCCTCCTCCTCATCCTCATCCTCCTTTTCCTCGTCATTCTGGATCCGCCTGCTTCTCCTCCTCGACCCCCCACCCATTTTTCCATAAAGGTAAAACTTCACTGTCGCACCCCCAGACGTGTCGGTAGGGACTGGGCGGGCGTTTCGCTTGAGACTTCTTCACCGCTCTTGATCTTAAAGCTTGAAACTTGCAGCAGCTTCAAGGATGGATGGCTGGTCGATTCCACCATGTTGCTCTCGCTTCAGCGCCGCGCACATTCGGTCTAAAAGTTTGCAGCATGGAGAGCGGGTGGTTTTCAAAATGAAGTTCTCGCTTGAGCACCGCGCACCTTCGTGCTAAAGTTCGCAACTGCTTCAAGGACGGAGGGTGGCTCCTTTTTTCAAATTCTGGCTACCGCTTGAGCGCCGCGCACATTCGTTTTGAAATGCGGTGCAGCAGTGTCAATAATTCGCATGGTTGAAACCCCAGGAATGGTGCGTTCTGGCTCTGTTCCAGATTGTTAGGACGCAACCGTCACGTTGATTCGCGGTGTTGAAGCCCTAGGAATGGTGTTACGGCACGATGTAGGGAAGTCAGGACGCAACAGTCACGTTGACTCGCGGCGCTGAAGTCATAGGATTTGTTTCGGCACGATTGAAGATTCTCAGGCTGTTGTCTTTTAATGGGACCGCCAGAGAGGGAACTTGGATGGAGGGTTTGCTGCAACGTTGTTGATGCGTCTTGGGCTTACACTGGTCCTCCACCTCCTTGTCATCATCCTTCTCCTTCTCCTCCTCCTCCTCCTCCTCCTCCTGCGATTATTTGGTCGATTTGGGGCACATCCTGAAGGCATCAGGGGAGGCACCCGCAGGATCGATCCCAAGGTGGGACTCACACTTCCCAGCTGGATGCTTACGTTTCCCGAGGTATGGAACGCCCCATGTTGGATGCTCACATTCCCTTTTACCAGATCTCCGACGACATCACATGTTTGAAACCCTTGAGTTTTTTATGTAAGAATTGTTAGCTTCTTGGGCCCATTGTTGGGCCCCCAGGGCCATCAAGATTGGATCCGAGAAAAAACTACCTCGGCTGACGGGATGTCTGGGTGCCTGCGGAGGGGGGGCATTTTTGTTCGTTTTCGAGGCCTCGCCAGGGAAGCCTCCGCGGGGGAGGGGGCCTCGGGTCGGGACGCGCGCCGGAGGGAGCTGCAGAGGCCTTGCTGAGGGGACGGGCCTTCTCAGAATGCGGCGGATAAGGTCTCTCGAAAGACCCATGGGCCGTCTGAGCCTTCTGCGGAGGTCCACTGCACCTCTGCCGTCTCCCCCGGGTGCGCCACCGAGAAAATACAGGGCGGACGAGTCTTCTCCCGTTTCCGCCGACGTCGGCGTCGTCTTCGTTGTCGCCGCCGCCGCCGCCGCCGCCGTCGTCGTCGTCGTCGTCGTCGGGGGGAGAAGGAGAAGAAGGAGGAGGAGGAAGAGGAGGAGGAGGCGGAGGGCCAGTTTAAACCCACGACTCATCAATGATGTTGGAATACATCCTCCCTCCAAGCTCCCTCTTCATAGGCCCCAAAATGTGTTAATTTCCACTGAGGGAAGTGCGCTGTTGGGGGACAACCGTGTGATTTGTTTGACGCGTGCCAGAACGCCATTTTCAGGATCCCAACACCACGAGTCAGACTGACAGTTGGCGTCTTGACGACCCTGAATCGTGTCAGAGCACCATTCCCGTGACTTGAACACCGCGAATCAATATCCCGGCTGCGTCCTGACAATCCTGAATCGCTCCAAAACGTCATTTTTGGAATGTTAACCATGCGAATCCGTGAAATGCTTTGCAATTTCTTGAGACGACTGCGCGTGTCGCTAAGGCGAGAGTCACATGCTGCGTGTCGCTAAGGCGAGAGTCACATGCTGAAGAAGAACATGTTTAAATATGCGAGGCTCTTGCCATCCTTCAATCCGTGAAACTCTTGCCAGTCGTGAAATATTTTAAACGAGAGGCACATGTTGAAAACCACCCGCCCTCAATCCGTGAAACTTCTGCATGTTCTAACGAATGCGTACGGCTCTAAGGCGAGAGCAACATTTTGAAAACGACTTGTCCCACGAAACTCATGCAGTGTTTAAAAAAGTATGTGCGCAGCGCTCAAGCGAGAGCATCATTTTGAAAACCACCTGCCCTCAATCCGCGAAAGTCTTGCAATGTTTTACGACGAGTGTGCGTGGCGCGCAGGCGAGAACCACATATTGAAAACCGCCCACCCTTCATCTGTGAAATGGTTGCCAGCTTTTGAGCTTCAGGATCATAAGTGGTGAGGAAGTCTCAGGCGAAACGCCTGGCCCGCCCTTTCGACCGGCCTCGAGATGCGACCGGGAGGAGTTATTTATCAGGAAAGGGATGGAGGAGGAGTCGCCCACTGGGTCTTCGGAGGCCGCCGCTGCGTCGATTTGTCGGTCTGGCCGTCGATCGCCGACCAGGCTTTCGGAGGCCGCCGATCGGGCTTGATGGTTGGATCGCGTGCGTTCTGCCCTGCTCCGCTCCTCCTCCTCCTCCTCCTCCTCCTCCTCCTCCTCCTCCTCGTCCTCCTCCTCCTCCTCCTTCTCCTCCTCCTCCTTCCGTTGCCATTTTGATTCAGGCGTGCAGCAGCGCACGCGCGAGCGGGCATCCTCCTTCACGAGGCGTTCTTGCGTGTCGGGCGCCAGCGGACATTCCTGCCACAACGACTGTACATATCCTGCATCGATGGCCGCGCGCGGGCGCGCTGTTGCTTGCGTCTCTAGGGATGAGGTTGATCACGCCCAGAAGCGTTGCCGTGGTGAGCGAGGTCGAGCCACAAGAAGTCAACGCGATTCTCTACAGGATCCTTGAAAGCAGTTCAACGGCGCCTCGGGCGGCAGCGCTGCAGAAGCCTCTGCGGGAAGCTGTCCCACGGCTGGCGCAGCTGGAGGCAGCGCCGCGGCTGACGCAGCGATGGAGAGGCATTTCCCAGAGGTGAAGAGCAAAATGCAGATCTGCACAGAGTCTACCTCCGAAGTCACGATGAAAGATGTACGTTGCGAATTGGGCAACATCTTTGGCGCAATGATTGCACCGCATGCGGCACAGTTGGCTGACCTAGAGGCGGAGCTCAAGCGCTTCAAGGCAGCCAATGACACGATGAATCAGGAGCAGGAGGGGATCAAGTCGGCCGTCAAAGAGCTGAAGGCCACGCTCTGCGCACGCAGGGGCGCAGTCCCAGGACCCGATCGACCCCGCGAAGTTGGCAGGGTGGAATCGCTCGACGGAGCACGCCCTATTTGGCATATCGTACGAGTCGCTTGCAGCGCCGAGGGAGGTCATGGCTGCGTTGGGCGACTGGCTCCCAGCTGCCAGCGTGGCCACCGACAAGGTCAACCTCATCGGCTGCCCTGGGGGAGCTGCTAGGGCGGCCCGACCCCATGCTCTCCAGGCCGGTCGCAAGCTCATTGGCGGCAAGGAGTGGCGACGTTCCAACGTTGAGCCAGCGGCTGGCCGTTTAGGTCCCACGTACGTCAACAACGACAAGAGCGGCCGAGACACCAGACGCAAAGTGAAAACGAAGATACCACTTGGATTGGTCCGAACAGCTGCCACTCATCACGAATGCTGGGCACGCCGCCCGAAGGGATTGGTATACGCGGCTGGTACTGCGATCGTGGAGGTCAAGGTCCAAGGCCCGGAGGAGCCCTCCAAGCAGGCGCGGAACGTGGCCGCTGCTGAACGATTCTAGCTCGACAGGAAAGGCATCGGCTCGCAGTTCCGGAACCTGTGGCGCGAAGTGGACACATCGAGCTGGACGTGTTCCGAACCAGCAGCGGGCGCCATGGGAGCACGCGGCCTCGGCACGGAGCCTCGGCATCGTCGCGTGGAACGCGCGCGGGCCCCCCATCAGGAGCAGTCCAGGCAGGAGGCGCAAGAAGCTCAACATGGTGACGAAGCTGCTGCGACAGCGCTGCGTGGCGCATATTCAGGAGGTCCACGACTACGAGGAGGCCCTGGAGAATTGCCTCAACAAGTACAACATCAATTTCAAGCTGTTTCATTAGTCGATGGACCGCCCTGGCGCTGGCGGCGCGGCGATCTTGATTCCTTGGTTCGATGACCGCACTGCGGCTGAAGCAGGTCTTGATACACCCCCTTAGGTACGACGCCGCATGTCGGAGCGCGGTCGCGCCACGTTGAGCACGATCAGGCGCCCGGCCACAGGCTGCGAGATCCAGGTCATGAACACTCACAGGTTCGAGATCTCCCCCGCGAGTCACGACCGTACGCGTCGCGCCTGGCGCGACTGCGCGGCGCGGGCACACCGTGACCCGCTTCACGGAACATGTGTTTTTGGAGACTTCAAGATGTTTGATACCCGCTCGGAGACGTCGCTGCACCGTGTACCTCGCCAGGCCAGACGATCTGGCGCTGGACGCGCCAGCTTCTCGGAGTCCTTCTGGCGGGAGCTATCCGGCAACCCCCGCACGCTCGAGACCTGCCCGCCGCATCCCGCACATTCCACGAAGCACGATGGCAGTCTGAGAACGATCGACAGATTCTCGGTCTCAATGGAATCGTCGTTCGCGGTGGCGACGGAGCGCGAAATCCAGGTGCTCCACGACGCGGGCACACGAAGATGACGACGACGACGACAACGACGACTACGAGAATGAGTCGAAAACGACGACGACGACGACGACGACGACGACGACGACGACGACGACAAGGAATACGAGGATGCGGCGAAAACGACGACGACAACAAAGATTGCGAGGATGCGGCGAAAACGACGACTACAAAGACGACGAAGACTACGAGGATGTAGCAAAAACGACGACGATGACGAAGACTACGAGGATGCAGCGAAAACAGCGACGACGACGACAACGACGACGATGACGACGACGAAGACAACCTTGATGCGGCGAAAACGACGGCGACGACAACGAAGACTACGAGGATGCGGCGAAAATGACGACGACGAAGACGAAGACTACGAGGATGCAGCGAAAACGACGACGACGACGCAGACTACGAGGATGCAGCGAAAGCAATGACGACGACGACGACGGCGACGACAACGACGACGAAGACTACGAGGATGCGGCGAAAACGACGACGACGACGACGACGACGACGACGACGACGACGACTACGAGGATGCAGCGAAAGCAATGACGACGACGACGACGACAACGACGACGACGACGACGACGACGACGACGACGACGGCGACGACAACGACGACGAAGACTACGAGGATACGGCAAAAACGACGACGAAGACGAAGATTACGAAGACGAAAACTACGAGGATGCGGTGAAAACGATGACGACGACGACGACGATGGCTACGAGGATGCGGCGAAAACGACGACGACGAAGACTACGAGGATGCGGCGAAAATTACGACGACCAAGACTACGAGGATGCGGCGAAAATCGCGACGACGACGAAGACTACGACGACGAAGACTACAAGGATGCGGCGACGACGACGACCAAGACTGCGAGGATGCGGCGAAAACGACGACGACGACGAAGACGAAGACTACGACGACGAAGACTACGAGGATGCGGCGAAAGCGATGACGACGACGAAGACTACGAGAATGCGGCGAAAACGACGACGGCGACGACGACGACAACGATCACGACGATGACGACGACGACGAAGACTACGAGGATGCGGCGAAAACGACAACGACGACGACGAAGACTACGAGGATGCAGCGGTAACAACGACGACGACGACGACGACGACGGCGAAGACTACGAGGATACAGCGACGACGACGACGACGACAACGACGACGAAGACTACGAGGATGCAGCGAAAACGACGACGACGACGAAGACTACGAGGATGCGGTGACGACGACGACGAAGACTACGAGGATGCGGCGAGGACGACGACGACGACGACGACGAAGACGAAGACTACGACGACGAAAGCTACGAGGCAGCGGCGAAAACGACGACGACGAAGACTACGAGGATGCGGCGAAAACGACGACGATGACAACGATCACGACGATGACGACGACGACGACGAAGACTACGAGAATGCGGCGACAACGACGACGACGAAGACTACGACGACCAAGACTACGAGAATGCAGCGAAAGTGACGATGACGACGACGAAGACATCCTGGATGCGGCGAGAACGACGACGTCGACGACGACGATGACGACGACAACGACAACGGCAACGACGACGGCGAAGACGACGACGACGAAGACGAAGACTACGAGGATGCGGTGGAAACTACGACGATGACGAAGTCGACGAGGATGCGGCGAAAACGACGACGACGACGAAGACTAAGAGGCTGCGGCGAAAACGACGACGACGACGAAGACTACGAGGCTGCAGCGGAAACAATGACGACGACGATGACGAAGACTACAAGGATGCAGCGCAAACGACGAAGACGAAGACTACGAGGATGCGGCGACGACGACGACGGCGAAGTCTACGAGGATGCGGCGCGGGCACGCGACGACGACGACGAAGACGAAAACTACGACGACGATGACTACGAGGATGCGGCGAAAACGGAGACGACGACGAAGACTACGACGATGCAGCGAAAACGACGACGACGACAACGACCACGATGGCGACGACAACGACAACGACGGCGACGACAATCAAAGACGTCGAGGATGCGGCGAAAACGACGACGACGAAGACTACGAGGATGCGGCGACAACAACGACTACGATGAAGACTACGACGACCAAGACTACGAGGATGCAGCGAAAACGACGACGACGACCACTGAGACTACGAGGATGCGGCGAAGACGGCGACGACGACAATAACGATCGACGACGACGACGACCACGAAGACTACGACGGTGCAGCGAAAACAGCGACGACGACGACGACGAAGACTAGGAGGATGCGGCGAAAACGACGACGACGATGACGAAGACAACGACCACGATGACGACGACGACGAAGACTACGAGGATGCGGCGAAAACGACGACGACGACGAAGACTACGAGGATGCGGCGAAGACGACGACGACGATGAAGACGAAGACCACGACGACGACGACGACGACGAGGATGCAGCGAAAACGACGACGACGAAGACTACGAGGATGCGGCGAAAACGACGACGACGAAGACGACGACGAAGACTACGAGGATGCGGCGAGAACGACGACGACGACGACGACGAAGAAGACAGTCGCTGGGCCTCCGAGGCGGTGTCTCCTGGGGCAGCGCGGCCACGCCGCCGGGCGACGCCCAGGGGACGGCCGAGGCCGCTTCCGCCGGGGCGCACGGCGGCGCGGGGCCGCGGTGCGCGGGGCAGCTGTCGCAGGGCACCCAGACGGAGCGGCGGCAACGGCGGATCCTCGGTCCTCGCGTCTTCTCCTCGATCCCGGTTCCTCCTCGACCCTCCTCCCCCGTTCCTCCACCTCTTCCTCCTCCCTCCTCCCTCCACCTGCTGCTCGGTCCTCCTTCCGCCTCCCGCCTCCTCCTCGCAGATCTCCCGCGACCGGGCTTGCGTTTTGTATCCCAGGCCCCCTCGCGTCGCGAAAAAAAAAAAAAACGCAACGGGAGGTTCCTAGCAAGTTTCGCCCCTGGGGGGGCCCTCGCTGGCCCTTTGGGACCGTCAAAAAACAACTCGGGATGGAAAACTTGTTCTGGGGAACAGTTTGAACAAAAGCACGACGTCGGACGTTTGGGGTCTCGGCGTTTGTTTCTCGAGCTCGGCCTCACAAAGGGCCCGTCTGTCTGGTCTTCGGGGCCATCGGAGGCCCGGTTCCCCCGAGGAGGCGATCGGGAGCCCTGGGGCCGCGAACGGGAGAAATCGACAGAGTGAGATGTAGAAAAAAGTCGTCGGATGTCTGGATTGGCGGCGGCGGCGAGGCAGGGAGATGGGAGGGGGGAGGAGAGGGGGAGGGGATAGGCGAGGAGAGTGGAGGAGAAGGAGGAGCAGGAGGAGGAGGAGGAGGGGAAGGAGGAAGAAGAAGAGCACTTCAGTACGCCAGCATTCGAATTACGATCAGCTTCCTTCTCCCCGAGCCGAAAGCGAGCACCACTCCTCACCGTCTAGGGTCGGACGCGCAAATTTCCCGAACTGGCCGCGAGCACCGATTGCATTGACAGCCACCACCGCCAGATGCCTTCCTTCACTTCAGCTGAACCCCCACACCTCCTGCTTCACTCGAGGCACACGGTGGTGCTCCCCGCAGGGCCGAGCAAACCACACATACAAAAAAGCCGCACGCATTCTCTTGTACTGTCTGCTGCCTGCCCACGCCCACACCCACATGTCAAGCCCATGCTGGCACGCACACGCACTCACACAGCCACGTCAATTATCTTTGGGAAGGTCAGGGATGAGTTTTAGGAGGGCCGATGCATGCGGATGAGGTAGATGGCCACGGGCCTGCTGTTGGTATCCATACCAGTTACCAGTACCAGCCCTGCCAAACCTTGCTTCAAACGAGCACTGCGTAACACCGTCCAGATTGCCCATACAGTTTAACGCCCTGCCCCGCCCCAGCCCAGCAGTGGCATCCACACTCTATGACTACGTTCTTGATGTTATGGTTTGAGGGTTCTCAAGTCACGTGGGGTGTTACCTGTACGCTTGCTTCCTGCGGCCATTTTGTCTCGGCAGGGGACGCTTTAACAAGATGCGCCCCATTGTGGATTGCCGATTAGCTTCCCCACGGAATATATGCACGAGCTGCCACCCGCCTTTTGCACAGTGGTTCGATGACCTCCCTCCTTTCGGAGCCATCCCCTTCGACCATGCTATGTTATGAGATCGATGAGTCTTAGTCTTACCCTTCTTCTACCCTGTGGCTGCCAGTCTACTTGACTAATCCCTAGCGGCCCTAACTGTTTTTTCCCAGTTCTCTCTGCCATTCGGTGTTGTTTCTGCACTTGCTGGCAGCTGCACTAAGGCCACACCGTTTGAATCGGTTGTCTCTGGTTTACCGTTCTTGCCGCTAGGACGCTGAGATCATCCGATCATAGTCCGTGCAGCGTACAAGGAGGAGGAGGAGGAGACGGAGAAGGAGGGCAGGGGGCAGGGGGGAGAAGGACTTGTGGGGAGGTGAGGGAGGGCCGAGGGGGGAGAATGGGGGTCGGGAGGCCGGGATGGGGAGGGAGCCGAGGGGGCGGCGGGGGGCGACAGGGGGCAGAGGAGCGCCCGCCCGGGCCTGCCGCCGCGCAGCCGGCGCCCTCGGCGCCCGCGGCGCCCTCAGCCCCGGGGAGAGCCCACCCCGACGGGGGCGCGCGCGAGACGGACTCGCTGGTGTCCATCTCGTCCTTCAGCTTCGGGCGCGAGGACACGCGCGTGCTTCTGCGCGACGAGGCGCGCTGCGACGGGCACCGGGCCTCGGCCGCCGCAGCGGGGGCCTCGTCGGGCGCGGGCGCCGCGGCCGCGTGCGGCGCGGAGGCCCGGGCCGCCGCGCTCGGCCCCCCGCGGCGCGGGGACGTCGTGCGGCAGCTCGACTTTGCGGCGGCCGAGGGGCCGGCACGGGCCACGGAGCCGGCGCGAGCGGGCGCTGCAGTCGGCGCACTTGGCGGCGCAGGGGCCCTCCCCGCGAGGGCGGCGCTGGGCGAGATCACCAACACCGCCGGCGGCGTCAGCCTCGGGAAGCAGTCGAAGGTCAAGCCTTGAGGGGGGAGGGGCCGGTGGGCGAAAGGGAGCGAACAGCCTCGGCCTCCGCGAAGCCTTGCATGAGGTGCATGCTCCCCTCGTTTGTCTTCTGCCGCCTCCTTGACACGAAAAAACCCTGGGGGGGCTTCCGGAGGTTCAAAATCGTTCAGTGCCTCTGTTCGCAGTTTTCCCTATGTCTACTATCTTTACAGACACATCACCCCCAAAGGATCGCCACCGAGTCGTTGCCCCAGACGGAGCGCAAGCCCCACTGCAAGACCGCCAGTGCCCTTCCTCTGCTGCTGGAGCGCTCCTGGACTCCACAGGGCATGCGGCGCTGGAGGCCGCGCCCGCGGCGGGAGGGCCTGCCGCCACCGCTTCCGCGGGGCCACCGCCGCCGCCCGCCGAGCTGAGCCCCGCTGCCTCGCGCGCCTCGCCCTGGCGCGCGGAGGAGGAGGAGGCCGTGGAGCCAGGCGATGGGCCCCCGGAGCAGTCGCCCTGCAGCGGCACGCTGGTGTCCATCGGGCCCGTGGCCTCGCCCACGGTACTGCAGGAGGGATCCGTCATCGGCACGTCCCCGCCGTCCTGCGAGCCGCCCTCGCCCGCGCAGGCGGGGCTGGGCGCCGCCCCCCACGGCCGCAGCCCCGGCAGCGGTGCGCGCTCGCCGCCGGGAGCCGGGGCGGAGGGCCACGCCTGCACCGCCACGGGCGGAGGCGTGGTCCTGCAGCTGCGCCTCTGCTCCTGCGGCCGCGGCCTGCGGCTGGACCCGCCCCAGGCCGAGAGGAGGAGGAGGAGGAGGCGACGACGACGAGGAGTACGAAAGGGACGAGGAGGACCAGTGCAAACCAAAGACTCATCAATGATACTGCAATAAGCCACCCCTACAAGCTTCATCCTCACAGGCCCCTACAAGGGCTCACTTGCACTGAAGGAGGTGTCCCGATGGAAAGCAGCCGTTTGAAAATCCTGAACTGTGCCAGAGCACCAGTCTTGGGACTTGAACGCCGCGAATCACCGTTACTGCTTCCTTTTGACGATCCTGAGTCGTGCCAGAACACCATGTCTGGGACTTCGGCACCACGAATCAACGTAGCTGTTGCGCCCTGACAGTCCTGCATCGTGCCAAATACCGTTTTCGATGTTAACCACTAGAACTATTGAAACTGTCGTAAAGTTTGAAACCGAATGTACGCGGCGCTAAAGCGAGAGCCACATGTTGAAAAGGAACCGCCTTCCATCCGTGAAATTCTTGCAATGTATCAAAGCGAATGAAACACCCCGCCCTCCATCTGCGAAACTCTTGTAAACTCTTAAGACGAATGCGCGCGGCGCTGAGGCGAAGGCCACATTGTGAAAACCTCCCGCCTTCCATCCGTGAAATTGTTGCAGCTTTCAAGATTCAGGATCATAAGCGATGAGGAAGGCTCAGGCGAAACGCCGGGCCCGCCCTTTCGACTCGCTTCGGGGTGCGACATGGAATAGTGAAGGACGGGGCTAGGACGAGGAGAAATCCGTTCCAGAGCGTTCCGGAACGCTCTCAGAGCGTTCCAGAATGCTCTGAGAAGGCCGCAGCGCCCGAGAGACATCCTCCAGAGCCGCGGGATCTCAGAGATCCCCTGTCCTCACCCGAACATATTTTCGTCCTGGCTTCGGCTTATGGAGGAGGCGGAGGAACAGGTGCAAGCGGCCGCCGGCGAGGCGGCCCCCGGGCCCTGCGGCAGCCCCAGCTGCCACCCCGCGCGCGCTCACGAGGCCAGCGCCGGCAGCCGCGGGGGCGCGGCGGGGCCGCTGCCGCAGGCGGCCTCGGGTGGCCGGGGCCACGCCCTGCGCCGGGAGCCTCTGGCGCAGCTGGGGCTGCGCCGGTCGCGCTCGGCGCCGCTGGGGCGCGCGGCGGCGCAGACGCCGCGAAGGTACCAGGAGGAAAAGACACACACACAGACACAAAGGATCGTCGATTCCCAGGAGAGTATGGGAAAATATGAGAGGTGGGGGGAAGAGGAAAACCCGGAAAATGTAGACAAATCAGATGGGGAATCCTAGGATTTGTGTCTGTTTATTTGTGTGTGTCCCGGGGCCCCTTCGAGGTACTCGTTCGTGGAGGTGCCCGCGCGCCTGCAGGAGCGGACCGCGGCGCGCGAGCCCGCGCAGGCCGCGCAGGGCGCGGGGGCGCGGTGCACGCCGGAGCCGTCCATCGACGAGCTCCAGAGCATGGCCCTCGGGGCGAGGGGCGAGGAGGAGGAGGAGGAGGAGGAGAAGGAGGAGGAGGGGGGAGAAGGAGGAGGAGGATCGAGAAGGAGGAGGAGGATCGAGAAGGAGGAGGAGGAGGAGGAGGAGGAGCAGGAGGAGCAGAGGAGGAGGAAGGAGAGGAGGAGGAGGGAAGAGGAGGAGGGGGAGGGGGAGGGGGAGGATCGAGGCTCGGGCTCGTGGCTTCGTAGATTCCTGCAGGGTGTCCAGCCTGGGGGTGCCTTCCAGCAGCTGCGCCCCGCCCTGGGCGATCCGGGGCTGCCCCCATCGTCCTGGGGGGCCGCCAGGGATGCGAGCTCCGGCCCGAAAAGCAGACATGCAACGCATTGAAAAAAACAGGACGGACCCTGATTTGTTTTCACGACGCGAGATCATGTCTGGGCAGGGGGCCCCCCAAGGCCCGCGGCATGCAGCTCCGCTGCCTCGACCGCTGCCGGCTGCTGCACCCCCGCGGCCTCGGCCCCGGGGGCGGGCACGCGCTGCGCGGCGCCCGGGAGGGCCGGCAGCCGAGCGCCCTCCTCGCGGCCGGCCTGCACCACCGGCGAGGCGGCTGCGCGGGCGGGCGGCAGTGAGCCTCGGGGGCAGCGTTCCAGGTGTTCGGGCCCAGGCATCCGATGCTCGCGTCGGTAGAGAAATTATCCCGGCAAAGCAACCTAACAGCGATGTGTAGGAGCATATCTGGAAGCATTCCCCTTACGATTCAGATGAGAATCCAGTTGTAGAATTCTGCTGTTCTCGCAGTCGCAGTCGCATTCGCGATGACAGTCGCAGTGGCAACGGCAGTCGCAGTCACAGCCTCAGCCTCAGCCTGCCTCAGCCTCAGCCTCAGCCTGCCTCAGCCTCAGCCTGCCTCAGCCTCAGCCTCAGCCTGCCTCAGCCTCAGCCTGCCTTCAGCCTCAGCCTCAGCCTCTGCCTTCAGCCTCGGCCTCAGCCTCAGCCTCAGCCTCAGCCTGCCTCAGCCTCAGCCTGCCTCAGCCTCAGCCTCAGCCTCAGCCTCAGCCTCAGCCTCAGCATCAGCCTGCCTCAGCCTCAGCCTCAGCCTGCCTCAGCCTCAGCCTCAGCCTGCTTCAGCCTCAGCCTCAGTCTGCCTTCAGCCTCGGCCTCAGCCTCAGCCTGCCTCAGCCTCAGCCTGCAGCCTCAGCCTCAGCCTCAGCCTGCCTCAGCCTCAGCCTCAGCCTCAGCCTGCAGCCTCAGCCTGCCAGCCTGCAGCCTCAGTCAGCTGCCTGCCTCAGCCTCAGCCTGCCAGCCTCAGCCTCAGCCCTTCAGCCTCGGCCTCAGCCTCAGCCTGCCTCAGCCTCAGCCTGCCTCAGCCTCAGCCTCAGCCTGCCTCAGCATTCAAAATGTGGCCCGGGAACGGAGTTTTGGGAACTCGAAGAACACGAAGTGGCCTGCAGTTGGCTCCTGGCATTCAAAATCATACCCAGGAATGGATTTCTGGGAACTCGAAGACCACGAAGTGGCCTACAGTTGGCTCGGGGCATTCAAAATCATGCCCAGGAATGGACTTCTGGGAACTCGAAGACCACGAAGTGGCCTACAGTTGGCTCCGGGCATTCAAAATCATGCCCAGGAATCAACTTCTGGGAACTCGAAGACCACGAAGTGGCCTACAGTTGGCTCCGGGCATTCAAAATGTGGCCCGGGAATGGACCTCTGGGATTTCGAAGAGCACGAAGTGGCCTACAGATGGCTCCGGGCATTCAAAATCATGCCCAGGAATGGAGTTCTGGGAACTCGAAGACCACGAAGTGGCCTACAGTTGGCTCCGGGCATTCAAAATGTGGCCCGGGAATGGACTTCTGGGAACTCGAAGAGCACGAAGTGGCCTAC
>CAUYUJ010004069.1:205390-230390 GCA_963575745.1 Prorocentrum cordatum | reverse complement strand
TCCTCCTCCTCCTCCTCCTCCTCCTCCTCAATCCTCTGCTTCCCTGGTACAATCCGTGCTTGCAATCGCACGGAACGTTCCGGTCCAACTGATCCAATCCGATATCGATCTTGACCAGCTCGATCCGATTGGATTCCGATATTCCGACGATCCGATGCGGCACGGTGTTTGCATGGCGTTGTTGTGCATCAGCGCAGCCGGTCCGATGCGACTTTGATTTCGTGCCGATGCAGCCAGACTCGACGCGCATTCCGATTCGACCCGATTTCCCGATTCGAGACTGACTGATCTTGAATCGCAACGTGGATTGACTGGAATAGTTGCCTTGACTTCTGCACCACGTCCAGTATGCTCCTGGTCAATCCCCTTAGGGGAACGAAGAATGGCATAAACATAAAAACTCGGAGGTCCGCGCGGATTTCTTGGATCCGCGCTGGACCCCCTTGGCGGCGCCTCCGGCGCTCCGCGCACCAGGGAGGGGGGCCCAGCGCTGATCCGAGAAATCCGCGCGGACCTCCAAGTTTTCATGTTTATCTCAATCTTCGTTCCCCCAAATCCTCTGGTCGGAGAAGGGGCGCTTTCCTATGGCAAGTCCAAATCTCGGAGGAGGGCCAGTGGAGGCCATGGCGGCGGTCCCGCGCGGCCCGGACCGGCACAGAGTCTCCAGGGGACCGTCTTGCCCCGTCGTTCGAGGCAGACCCAGCTATGGTGGCACGAAGCCTCCAAGAGGCCCAAGCAGAACGAAAATCGCTGGAGAGGGCCGTCGTTGTCTCGATTGGCCTTCCTCATCCCTTCCACTCTCCACCTCCACCTCCTCCTCCTCCTCCTCCTCCACCTCCTCATCCTCCTCCTCCTCCTTCCAGAGGAGAGGGGGGAAGAGAGTCCACGAGCCACGAGCGACGCGCCGATCCCGTAACAGGAGAGCGGAATGGTTGCCATGGCGGCGCCCCGCTACGGCTCGCGCCCAGGCGCCTGGCCGTATCCGCTAGGGGCCGTCGCCGTCTTCGTCTTCGTATCTTGTTGATTCGCCTATTCTCGGAGGAGAACTGTACCAGTACCGCTGCTCGTCCTGGAGAGCCCTCGTCGCCACGGCTGGATTATCTTCCACATTCTGGCCAAAACGCACCCCAGAGAGGTCAGGAGAGCATGTAGCGGTATCGGAATATGTCTGCCCAAGTCTCGCCGCTTGCAGGCCCGCTCAAGCTAATCACTCAGCAGAAACACTTGCGGGAGCCCACAACTTGGAGGACTGCTATCCCGCGATCGCGACTCCGCACGAGCTCCATGCAGGTCCACTGACACCCACTCAGTTGAAAGATATACTGGAGTTGGGTGGCCTGAGCATGAAGGTTTTTTTGACCATGGATGCTGGATATGCTTTCAAGTCTCTGGCAAGCAAAGACCTGAAGAAGCCGAGTGAGTGCACTCTTTTGGGGCACATCAGTTGGATGCGACAGATGATGGAGCGAGGAATCGCTCATAGCATTCGGTGGTGTGACACTCGCGACATGACCGCGGACGGCCACGCAAAGGGAGCATTGACAGAGATATGCTCCTACAGGTCACGGGAGGCACGCCATCCTTCAAGCATGGCTTAAACGTCATACTCCTCCTCGGGCTGGCCAGACAGCTTTGTCCGAGGCCGCCTGAGGAGCAATCGCACGCACAGCAATGCGATCGCAAGGCAACTTGCTTGCGGGCCCACTTTCCTTACGGGCCCGCCTTTTGCTGCCTATTATGTACATAGCGTTTCTTGTATAGGGGCGTCGGACTCGCGCTTCGTCTCCCTTCCCCCCCGATTCTAGAGTGAGCTGGGACAAGGGCGAGGGAGAGCGAGCGTTTGTCCGCGGCCGTTTGTGTTCAAGCGGCTGGCGGCCAACATATGATTACGCTTCATTGCGAGGCATGCTACTTGCCATCGAGACCGAAAACATCATTCGCTTGAGATGGCCCGTCGCTCCCGCGATGATCTCCTCCGACCGGGACTATCGCTACTACGATACAACATAGCTGGAGCTGCGCTTCGCCGAAGGCGAAGCTCCTGGACGGGCCTGCCAGCCCCATTCAAACTTCTGGGGCCTTCTTGAAGAGGTGGCTTCCAGCGGTTCGGCGGCAGCGCGCGCTGGGGTCTTGTCGCGGGGCCGTCTCGAGGCCCTTTTGGGCCCCATTGGGAGCCTCCCGGGCCGTCTTGACGCCCTCTGAAGGGCCGCCCTTGACTCCCTTAAAAATAGACCGAAAAGGCGACGGTGCGAAATCCAGAAAAACGTAAGTAAGTCGACGACTGTGGTTCCGTGGGATGCCCCCAGGGCTTACAACACGGCCCAAGCGACACCCCAAGGCAGTTCCGGAAAAAAACATAGAGTTTAAAGACAGAGGATGTAGCTGCAAGCCGCGCTCCCCAAGCCTACAGAAAATTCATTCGCCAAACTCCCGGAGCGCCCAGCGGAGCCCGAGAGTCCTGGGAACCCGAGGCCTGGGGCTCGTCAAGAGCATTCATTTACCAAATTCAAGATTGTGAATTTGAACGGACTTGCTGAGAACACTCCACTCCGTGCATCGCGGCACGGTGGCGCGTTGGGGGGGTATGTAATATGAGGTGAGGTGTGCGGGACCTTGCGTCCTGTCGCTCACCTGTGCTGCCAAGTCCGAGCCTGTCTTGGGAGCGACGGGCCAGGCGACACCATGTTCGCGACTGGTCCGTAGAAATTCGCAGATGCTGTGTCGTCCGTGACGTGTCTTGCCTGTCGCGAGCAGAGACCCCCACATCGCCACCCTCGTTTTAGCGTCCGTTGCGCTGCAGGCCAGACAACACTTGGGACGGTGCCCCACGACAGTGTCCCATCTCGGCCCAAAATTGGTTTGCAGCCACCGCCACGAGCAACGGAACGCACTCCCAGCAGTTCCCTTGTGTGCATTACTGAAGCCTGGATGCAGGAGCAGCCAAGGGCGAATGACATCTATAGTTGCTCGACGCTGCGAGATTATCTTGGTTTCGCACATGCTGGCCACTGACCCAAGATGTAGTTGAGCCGTTTCCAAGCGTCTTGGCAGCTCTGGACAGCCTTCCTCCTGACGCTTGCTCATCGAAGTCGAAGGACATCCTCCTCCCCCTCCTCGGGAGCGCGGCTTCGATGGGAAGGTGCCCGAGGATGAAGAAGAAGAAGAAGAAGAAGAGGAAAGGAGAAGAAGGAGCGGAGAGGTAGAAAAGAGGGAACTCAAAGATCCGATGTCTTGTACGGGGTCTTTGGAAGTCGCGACCCCCTCCCAAGGGCTGGGTTATCATCCCGAGCCGTTTCTTCACGAAGCCCGACGGAGGCCGAAAACGACGACCAATTTCTTCCGTTGTTTATTCAATACGGTGGATGACTGGGAGGCAGGAAGTGAAACGGAAAGGAAAAGGAGGAGGAGGAAGACGAGCAGGCGGAGGACCAGGAGGACAGAAGAGGAGGAGGAGGAGGAAGAAGAAAGAGGACGAGGAGGAGGAGGAGGAGGAGGAGGCGGGGAGGGAGGAGGAGGAGGAGGAGGAGGAGGAGGAGGAAGAGGAGGAGGAGGAGGGGGAGGAGGGAGAGAGGGAGGAGGAGGAGGAGGAGGGAGGAGGAGGAGGAGGAAAGAGGAGAGAGGAGGAGGAGAGGAGGAGGAGGAGAGCAGCAGCAGCAGCAGAAGAGGAGGAGGAGAGAGGAGAGGAGGAGGAAGACGAGGACCGAGGACGAGGACGAGGACGAGGACGAGGACGAGGACGAGGACGAGGACGAGAGAGGAGGAGGAGGAGGAGGAGGACGAGGAGGAGGAGGGGAGGAGGAGGAGGAGGAGGAGGAGGAGGAGGAGGAGGAGGAGGAGGAGGAGGAGGAGGAGGAGGAGGAGGAGGAGGAGAGGAGGGGAGAAGAAGAAGAGAAGAAGAGGAGGAGGAGGAGGAGGAGGAGGAGGAAAGAGGAGGAGGGAGGAGGAGGAGGAGGAGGAGGGAGGAGGAGGAGGAGGAGGAGGAGGAGGAGAGGGGAGAGGAGGAGGAGGAGGAGGAGGAGGAGGAGGAGGCGGAGTAGAACAGGAGGAGGAGGAGGAGGAGGAGGAGGAGGAGGAGGACGAGGACGAGGACGAGGAGGAGGAGGAGAAGAGGAGGAGGAGGAGGAGGAGAAGGAGAAGAATGAGGAGGAGGAGGTGGAGGAGGAGGAGGAGGAGGAGGAGGAGGAGGAGAGGAGGAGGAGGAAGGACAAGAGGCAGGAAAGGGAGGAGGTGGAGGGAGGATCGGCCAGGCCGTCTGCCCCCGCTGCCTGCGGAGCCCCCTTGCGCGAGACGGCCAAAGCTATAATAAAAGCGGCCTGCAGGCGACTTCGAGGTGCGCTCTGTGAGGACGCGGCGCGGGGCCGGCCTTTAGTGGGCCTTCAGCGGGGTTGGCCTTCAATCGGCCTTTTGTTTACCAGTGCCAGTCCCAGACATCGGGCGTTTCGACAAAGTCGGCAGTAGCAGCAACAGCAGCAACAACAAGAGCAGCAACAAGAAGAACAACATCAACAACATCGAATACAAGTATTTTAAGATTGATCGCTCTTTTCTGCTCGCGTGCCATTCAACACGTATATATCACACCCTCGATACCCGCCTTCGTTTTCGATCGTACCCTACTCGGGGGCATATCTCTCTTACCTGCAACGTGTATTTCGTGCAGCCACTCAGGCAGGGGAATAAAAAATGGATGGAAGGAAGGGACAAGATTTTTTGGATTGCGCTCTGATTCGCCGAGGAGATGGTCAGCTTAGTGCGGAACTCACTAGTTGCTGGCAGAAACACGCGGTATCTAGCAGCACGGGCGCCAAGGTGTAAATGCTCCCCCCGACCAAACCCAAACCTAACCCGTACCACCCCCATATCGTCGGAAGGCGCTCAAGACGCATCGCAACGCAACAGGAGTAGGAAAAAGGCAAGAGGAGGTTGATCAAAGAGGGGAGCAGGTGAGATAGCGCTTCCTCCACCACAGGCGTTGCGGCGCCCTGCATCTCGACGTCATTGGGGGCAGCTGGCAGCGGAAAGAGGGTCTCGAGCTGCTGAAGCCAGACCTGTGCACGAGTCAGTTCAGGGGCACGATGCTGCTGGCCCAGCCGGCGAGGCTCGTGCTCAATCATGGCCTCGTGCGCCGCCTTCTCTGCACGATCGGAGCGGCGTTGGGCTCGCTCGACGAATGCCCGCTACCTCGCCAGGCGCACCTCCGGGGTCCTGGCCACGATGATCATTGTCATCAGGACTGAGTATTCCTGCTCCTGCGCCTCAAGGATGCTGGTCGGCGGGCCGAGCTCGCGGGACGCGCGAAGCATCTTTGCCGATGCCACTGCCATGTGGCGGAGGTTGCGCCTGCGGTTGGCCAAAGCGGCAGGATCCGTCGGTGGCTGCACCCAGGCTGGGCGCGCACGCGCCTGCTCTGGCATCGCAGGGAGCACACCGAGGGCCTCCTGCGGGCCTGCTGGACGATCCGCCGTTTCCTCGGTCGACTCAGGCTCACTGTCGTCAAACTTGACGTCAGTGGCTGGCGAGCGCCGGCGGGATGACTGGCGACGGGAGGGCTGGTTCCTCCGCAGGCTCGCCATCTCGCTGCTGGGGGTGGGCCGGCGGCGGAGGACGGCTAGGGCTGCGCTGACGACTGGGGCGAGCGCTGCTGTGCACTGGCCTTGAAGTACGCCTCCGCCGCCGCTGGTCACGTCCACGTCCTCCGTGCTAATCTCGCCCGCTGCCCGCTGCTGCGTGCTGCTGCTGCTGATGTTGCTGCTGCGTGCTGCTGCGGTCCGCTGCCTGCATGCTGCTGCTGGCGCTGCGGCTGATCGCGGAACGCGCTGAACGCCGCTGGACTCTGCTGTGGGAGCGGGTAGCAGGTGCTGCACATCAGGTCGCAGACGGCATTTGCGCGCCCGCATGCTGGACACCACCGCGGCGGAGGTGGCGGGGACGGTGGCGACAGCTGACCGCCCTTTCCTCCGCGCCGCCTTTGCCCTTGGCCTGCCACGCCATGGCGCCGCGGTGAGTTGCGAGACACTTCGCGGCGCTCACCAGCCGCAGCAGCAGACATGCCCGTGCACGCTGTTGTCGAGCCCGCCTGTGCCACGCCGGCTCGCTGCCCTGCTGTCGCGGCGCGGGCCGCACGCCCGAGGCGCGCACTGCGGCGCGGCGGGGCCCACGCGCCCGAGGGGCGCACAGCGCCGCAGCGGCGGCGCGGCGGGGCCCGCGCGCCCGAGGCGCGGGCGCGGGCCGGCGCGCGCGGCTGCCCGCCCCGAGAGAGGTTCGCTGCAACTGGCACAGCACCCGAAACCCCTCGAACCGGGGCGGCAGCTGAAGGGACAAGAGGGAGGAAGGAGGATGAAGCACGAGAGAGAGCAGAAGGAGGGGACCTAAGAGCAGAAAATACGTGGCAGAACCAGACGGGCTGATCGGGCGGGTAGACCCTACCGGGCGGATCGGGAAGGCGGGCCCAGGCGGCCAGGTCGAGCAGGCGGGTTGTTGAAGTGTGCGCCTTGCATGAATCGCGAGGAAGTCTCGAGCCATAGCGCGATTCCCAAATTATTCGCAAGAAATCCACAACGAGAGCGCGAATCCTGAGTGTCGAGGGCGCGGCGTTTGATCAAATTGCGAGGAAGTCCCACGCGAGAGCGCGATTCCAGTAGAACTTGTGACGAAGTCCTGCGCGAGAGCGCGATTTTCAAATAAGACGCGAGGAAGTATTAGGCGGGAGCCGCTGTTGTTGTAAACTGGGGGCAAGGGGCTTAATGTGCTGACATGTCATTTTCCCGTGTACAAACAGGGTGCGACCCCCGGGAGAGCATTTGGATTGAAAATACAATGGTTACCGCGCAGGGGGGGGTCAACAAAAATGATTGTTTGAATGAGAGTCAACCGCAAAACCAATAACAACAATAACCACAATAACAACAACAATCACAACAGCGACCACAACATCAACATCAACATCAACAGCAGCAGCAACAACAACAATCATGTCAATACTTTTCGCTCACACTCGCTTGCCACTCAACACGTATACTTCAAACCCTCGATACCCACCCTCTTCGTCTTCGATCGTACCTCTTTAAGGGAATCGCTGTCTTACCTGCTACATGTATTTCGCGCAGCCCCTCAGGCAGGGGAAAAGAGGACGGATGGAAGGAAGGGACAAGGGGGAGAGAGGAGGATGGAGTGCGACAGAGAGTAGCGGGAGCGGAGCCAGGAGCAGAAAACACGTGGCAGAACCAGACTGGCTGATCGGGCGGGTAGACCCTACCGGGCGGATCGGGAAGGCGGGCCCAGGCGGCCAGGTCGAGCAGGCGGGTTGCTGAAGCGTGCGTCCTGCATAAATCGCGAGGAAGTCGCGAGCGATAGCGCGATTCCCATATAAATCGTCTGAAATCCAAAGCGAGCGCGTGACTCCTGAGTGTCGACGGCCCGACGTTGAACTGAATAACGAGGAACTCTACGCCAGAGCGCGATGCCTGCATACATGGAATGAGTCCTGCGCGAGAGCGCGATATGGGAATAATTTGTGAGGACGTATCAGGCGGGAGCCGCTGTTGTCGTAAACCGGGGGCCAGGGGCTTCTTTGAGTGACGCTGCACGTATTGTCGGAAAAGGGAGTAAAACACACACAAAAACAAACAAACAACAAAAAACAAACAAACAAATAATAATAATAAAAGATCTTTTTTGTAATAATAATAGTAATAATAATAACAATAATAACAACAACAACAACAACATAATATATATATATATATATATACATATTGTAACCACAAAAACTGTGCCTGCTCCGGGAGAAACGTTGAATTTGAAAATAGAATTACCGGAAGGGGCATCAACAACAAATATTCGTTGGGAATTAAAATTCAACACCATCTCTGCAACTACTCATATTATTATTTATACGAGTCGTACTACTACTACTACTACTACTACTACTACTACTACTACTACTACTACTACTACTACTACTACTACTACTACTACTACTACTACTACTACTACTACTACTACTACTACTACTACTACTACTACTACTACTACTACTACTACTACTACTACTACTACTACTACTACTACTACTACTACTACTACTACTACTACTACTACTACTACTACTACTACTACTACTACGACGACGACGACGACGACGACGACGACGACGACGACTACTACTACTACTATTTTTATCTCCACTACGACTACCACGTTCTACTACTATTACTACTACTACTACTACTACTACTACTACTACTACTACTACTACTACTACTACTACTACGACTACTACTACTACTAGAACTATTACCACTACGATTGCTACTAGTACTATTACGATGACGACTACGACTACGATTGACGACGACTACTACTACTATTACGACTACTACTACTACTACTACTACTCTACTACTTTTACTACTACACTACTACTACTACTACTACTACTACTACTACTACTACTACTACTACTACTACTACTACTACTACTACTACTACTACTACTACTATTACTACTACTACGACGGACGACGACGACGACGAACGACGACGACTACTACTACTACTACGACTACTACTACTACTACTACTACTACTACTACTACTACTACTACTACTACTACTACTACTACTACTATTACTACTACTACTACTGCTACTGCTGCTGCTGTTGCTGCTGCTGCTGCTGCTGCTGCTGCTACTATTACTCCTACTCCTACTACTACTGGCGGTCTCGTGCACCACATCACCACGGCGCAGCCACCTAGGGAAGAGCGTCCATGTGGCTGCCTCACTGCCAGTATGTAGCGCGCACCTCTTCTGGGTGAAAGGGCGGGTCTGACATGCTTGCAGCGTCAGGCGCCTGTCCTGTGGGCAGCTGGTCCAACGGCCCAAAGTGAAGCGCCAGCAACGGTACAGCAGCACACGGGGCGACCCCAGTACCGCCACCCAGGCCAACTAGCGCGAGAAGACGCGAGACGAGGCCAGGATGGCAAGCCAAGGGCGGGTCTGACGTGCATGCAGCAGCAGGCGCCTGGCCGAGGGCAGCTGGTCCCTACAGCAAAAAGTAAGGCGCTGGCGGCGGCATAGCAGCACACGGGGCGACCCCAGTACCGCCATCAAGGCCTACTAGCGCTAGAAGGCGCGAGAGGAGGCCAGGATGGCAGGCCAAAATGGCCAGGCGCCCGACGGCGACGCAGCAGTACACGGGGCTGCCCCAGCACCGCCAGCGAGGCCAACGAGCGCAAGTGAACGTGAGGAGGCCGAGATGGCAAGCCAGTTGGCGAGCCAAAGTGGCTCGGCGCGCAGGTGGCCATGCGCCGAGCAGAGGCTAAAGCCACAGGTGCAGCCACGCGAGGGGAGTGCCATTGTGGGCACGCCGCACTACTGAAAGTGGCTAGCAAGACAACTTGGCATGGACTCACGTGGCCTGTCGAGGCCCTGGAACCTGCTGGGCGTTATCATTCAGGCCGGCTGGCCTGCTCCCTGCGCAATGGCCGCAAAGACCTGCGACGGCAGTGCCTGCACTTCCCCACCGAGGTCGCCCCTGCCCCCCGCCTGCCCTGGGGGCCCAAAGATCTGGCGCTCAAGGTCTTCACCACGGGCCACGTTCAGGGCTGCAGCATTTGGGATCTGCTGCGAGAGCGGGCCCGTCTGCGGTGGCGGGTCCGTCGGCGGCGGCGGCGCCTCAAGGGGCGCCGTCGGCGGCGGCGGCGGGGGGGCCATGATGGCCGCGGCCTCTTGCGGGACTCCGACAGGCGGTGGCGGCGGGTCCTGGCTGTCGCGGGCCCCGCCCGCTAGGGGGGCGCCGGCGGCGCGAACGGGGGCGGCGCGCGGGGCGACCCCTGTGCCACCCCCGCCGCCCGAGAGGCTGCCCCCCCGCAGGTTGTGGCGGCGCTCGTAGAGCGCCAGCTCCCTGTGCGCCATCTCCAG
Source organism: Prorocentrum cordatum (assembly GCA_963575745.1). Taxonomy (NCBI): domain Eukaryota; class Dinophyceae; order Prorocentrales; family Prorocentraceae; genus Prorocentrum; species Prorocentrum cordatum. The sequence continues at coordinate 220,466 of CAUYUJ010004069.1, read as the reverse complement.
GCGGTCCAGGCGCTCCCTCTTGGCTTTGTTCCGCGCCTTCTTGCTGTAGCCCGCCCACTCTGGGTCGTTCAGTCCCCGGGCGACCTGCGCGTAGAGGTCGGTCCACTCGAACTTGGTCAGGCTCTCCCAGGTGAGCCCCTCCATCAGCACATAGTGGCCCTCCCACTGTGGCTGGTGCGGAGCGTAGCGCTTGAAGACGGCGCCCACCGCCAGCGGCTCGACCTTGGGCAGGTACCTCAGGAGGTCCACCGCGCTGACCATTGAAATCCCCGCCTTCTTGAGCTTGTCGTAGCGCAGCAGGGCCTTCAAGTCACGGATGTCCTCCTCGGGGTGCTCCGCGTGCATGTAGCACGCGCATGGCGGGCCCGACTCTCCCTCTATGAACTCGACGCAGACTCCGTAGGAGGTCGAGTAGCGCGCACCGCAGTGGCAGTACCAGCGCTGGCCCGTCTCTCCCGCCGCCTCCTGTGCGCATGAGAGCAGCTGTGACCAGCGATCCGATCGGACCACCGAGCAGCATCCCCTGGGATTGTCCCAGGTCTTGTTGGCCGCGCACTTGTAGTACATGTTGAACGCGAAGCCCTTGCCACGGTAGAACTGGTCCGTGTAGTCGCCCATGCGGCGGTAGGCCTCCTGCACCGCGGCGTTGCCCTGGCACTCCTCCCTCCAGGCACGTTTGTGTCCCAGGTGGGCGTCTGCGATCCCCGAGGCTTCCAGGACACCCTTCTTCCGCCTTCCCACATCCTCCTCCGCCTCCGTATTCGGCGCGTCGAGCCACTTCTGGACTCCGTCCTGCGCCTCTGCGCCCCTCACCACGTCATCTTTCTTCTCCAGGATGGGCCCCAGGCCGCCCAGCATGCGGGTGCGCATGGTCTCGAATTTGAGGACGCCATAGGCCCGCGCCATGCGCTTCAGCGATTTCTTGGAGAGGCCGAGCCGCAGCAGGGGCTCGATGATCGTGACCTCCTCCACGGTCTTGACGTCGGTCAGCTGGTGCCCCTGGTCCTCAGCGTCGACGTCGGGCTGGGGGTCGTTCTCTTCAACATTGGGAGGTTCTTCCTCGAGGGGCGGGGGTGGCGCACGGGGCGGCCCTGGCACCACCCCCACCTCCCTCGCCATCGGGCGGCCAACCTCCTTCGCCACTGCTTCCTTCCGTGGCTGGGGGGGGCGCCCGTGCTCTCGGGGTCGATGCCCACCCCCGCGCCATCCGTTGACCTCCGCAGGGCAAGCAGGCCTCCCTCTGAGAGCGCAAACCCCACCAGGACGTCCATGCCCTCCTTGATGTAGTCGAAGCTCGCACGGAACTTCGCCACTCGCTTGGCAGCATGGTCGATGGAGCTTGGCCCCTTGTTCGCGCGCGCAGCGCGCGTCACGGCCTCGCGCTCGGAGATGCTCTGCGTCGTCGCCACGCAGCGCGAGCACATGCACAGCTTGTACTGCCCCTCATTGCCCTTCCTCAGCCCGGGGCATTGCTGATTGTGTTCTTTGGCCTCCGCATAGCGGCGCATCTCCCCACAACTGAGCTCGTCCACGCACTCCACCGCCATGATCTTCCAGTCGTCCAGCTCCGTGCACCCCCGACACCAGCCCAGGCGATGCGGCGGGGCCCAGTACGCGCCCATGCAGTGGACGTCGCCCGCCTCAGCGTAGTCCTCCTCCGTCATCATCTCTGCGTCTTCGAGCGCGGCAGGTGTGCCGCCGCTCGACTGGGGGGCCTGGTCGTAGACGGCTTTGTTGCTGCGTCGGCGGCGGCGTTGGCCTCCATGACCGCTGAGGGCACCCGTGGTCGCAGCACTCGGGGCCTCACTGGCGGCCCCGTCGCCCACGGCGCGACCGCCGTCGGCGGCGCTGCGCGCGCCTCGGCCGCCGCGGCCGCCCACAGCCTGCTCCCTCAGCTGAAGGCTGTGGAGCGCGAGGGCGAGCGCGTCCAGCCCACGGCGCCGCTCCGTGGTGAAGTCGGCACACGTGGCTGCCGCTGCCAGGGCGGCCGACGTCACTGGCACCACCGCCGATGCGGGCATCGCCGAGGCGCCATCAGAGGCGGCGGCACTGGGGGCGGCCCCCGTACCGCCGCCTCTGTCGGCGTCCTCAGCGGGGGTCGCTGATTCCGCGTGCAATGTCGGCGCCGTCCGAAAGGTCGCCGCCTCGGACATCATGTCGAACTCCTCGTCTTCGCTCTCCGACACGCTTACCTGCTGGGCAGGGCGCTGCGTCGGCCTTGCTTTGGAAGTTGGTGCCTCTCCCGCGGCGTACGTCTTGGCAGGCCAAGGCATCGGCGCAGGCTTCGAGAACTTGGGCGCCATCACTTGGTCGGGTGGATGGCACGGGAGGTGCAGCTCGAGAGGATGTGCGAGACAAGGCCTCACGAGCCAAACAGCTGCCGAGGAAGAGAGGGGAGGGGGAGAGGCTGTACACCGAACCAAAACGGGGCGGCCGACTGCCAAGGCGGGACAAAGGTAAAACAGGAAGACTAAAGGCTGAAACCAACGGCTCCAGGCGCGTGGGACCCGATCCTTGTGCTGGCGGAAAACGACCTGACCCCCGTTCGGGACCCTGGACGGGCAGGAGAAGGGAAAGGGGGGCGAGGAAACCACGTCGCGGGCGGGCGACAAAGCGGACGGCGGGCCGCCGACGGCCCCAGGACCCGCGGGGCGGCCCCGATCTTTAACGCCTCTTGACGCCTGTTTAGCCAGCGGCCTCGAACAGGTGCTACTGGTGGCATGAAGGCTCAGCCCAAGTGGGTTGCGGGAGCAGCCCAAGACAGAGATCAAGAGCATCACAAGTGTGACATGGCGAGACCACAACATGCACAAGGCAGGGAGGCTACACAACGTGGCGCGCAGAACAAACATGACAACGCAAGAGCGCACTGTGCGCGCAACAAGGGAACTGAACAGTACCGTGCACACTGCAGATGTGACTATGCTTTACGACTGATCAGGGCAGCAGGAAGGGGAGTGGGGAGGGGAGGGCCAGGGAACGCACGCAAATGGGGTGGAGCCACAGCTAGTCAAGACCGAACGCTCGGGGCGGCCCCTGCATCCAGTCCCGCTGCGTCCTCCGTCGCCAGGGCGACCTGCTCCGCGATTTGGCCCTGCAGGGCGTTGGCCACTGCCGAGCGCAGGGATGAACGTGCCGCGGGCCGTTCGGCCTCGGGCAATTCCCCCACGGCACGGCGCAGCCACGTCTCAGCCTCTGCGCCCCAGCGACCATTCACATCGAGAACAAGGGGCACCAGGCCAGAAAATGGGCACGGTGCTTCACTTTCTCTCTGCGCTGCAGGGCTGCCTGGCGCGGCCGCCCCGTCTGGGCCACAGCCACCTCGTCCACCAAGCTGATGTCGAGGCAAACTCGACCATGGATGCCTCGATGGTAGACAACGTCCAGTGTGGCCGCGCCTTGTTCTTCCGTGTACCACTCTGGGATGACCTGCTCCACCAGGGCGTGGTGGCCCACCCCGCGCAGCCAGAGCGCCACGGCGTCTCGGATGGCATTGTGGCGGCGCGTCGGGCCGCCTCCCCTGGGACAGTTGAGCGCATGAACGCCACGAACGTCCACCGTGCGGCCGCGCGTCGGGCCGTGCTGCGCCATCGCGCGGGCGGGCGCTGCTGGTCGGTTCAGGCACGTGCACCCGGACTGCAGCAGCGGCAGATGCATGCGCCTCTTGGCCGCAATGCAGAACGCGTGGTCGGCGAGGGGCGAGACCCCCTCGAAGTTATCCAACCAGGCGCCCGCTGAGCTGCCCGAGGCACTGTGCATCGCCGCCGCCGCCGTCACTGGCAGCGCGGCCATGAACGTCTTGGTGGCGTGATCCCGCACGTGCTGGGTGTACGTCTTCTGGTCCTTGCCCTTCCGCCCCTCCAGAAGGCCCTGCCAGCGGTCACTCTGGGGGCGACGGCCTCCTGCCAGCCGTCCCTGCTCCTCGTCTGCTGCCGAGAGGGCACGGCCAAGGCCTGGCCACCTCCGAAAGAGGCCGATCGTTGTCGACTCTCGGAGCTCCTGGGCAGCCGCGTGGATCCCAGCTTCCCAGGACGCCAGGAGGGCAGCGGGGCCGCGCTGTTCGGCGCTGCCACAGCCCAGGCCTCCGTCGCTGACCTTCATGAAGATCTGCTCACGGGGGGGCAGCCGCGACCCCCAGAAGGGCGTTGACGAAGGCGACCACTCCGTCATCCACCCTGCGGCCCCACGCCGCCGCGAGCGGGAGCGCCCGCTGGATGTGGACGCAGGCGCCCCTCGACCAGATCCGCATCAACTGGAATGCATCAGAGGCCGAAAGCCCATGCCTGCGTAGCGTCAGGAGCTCTCGGAAGTAGCGGTCCTGCTTCTGGAGGAAGGCCTCGCCACAGGGGAGTGGCGCGGCGGCGCTCGGGGCGGCCCCGGCGCCGCCAGCCTGCCCGAGGCCCCCCTCGTCGAGATCCTCTGGGACGGCGAAGTCCGTGAGCGGGACGCCCCTCCAGTCGGTGCCCACGTCGTGGTTCGCGTAGGCCAGAGTGGACCCCACCGCCTTGAGCTTCTGAACGCGGCACTGGGCGTACTCCGCAAACTCAGGCGGCAAGACAGCTTGGGGATCTGGGGACCAGATCTGGGTCTTGGACATCTTCAGCTTCATCCAGTGGGCCTCGATGCGGGCTCGCCAGGCATCCAAGCCGCGGAACACAGCGGCCGCGGTGCCCACGAAGTACGTGTCGTCCAGGAAGGCCAAGCAGTCCCCTTCCGCGTCCACCGCACGCACGGCCATGCGACCGATGCTGAGAACATCCGCGGTGCCGACCGCGTAAAAGCCTGGACTCAGCGGGCAGCCCTGGTCCAGGCCACGGATCTGGTCGACCAGCTGGGCGGGTTGTGACCCGCCCCCCGCCACGTGGCGCGTGCGAGCAGGGAGCCAGGCTTCCGCCAGCGGGGCCAGCACAGGCACCTTGGTGCGCACAGCCTCCTTCACCAGGTCGCGGGGGATGTTGCTGAACGCATCCCCGAGGTCCACCGCCACCACCCACTTGCCTGGGCTCGAGTTGGCCATCGTGCATAGGCGTCGATGGAGGGCACCACATCCGTCCTTGGCGAGGCCGAACTGTTGGTCCCCCACCGCCGTCCGCATGTCTTTGTGGTGGACCTTGGCAGCGCTGCGGCCCACCATACGGCGGGTGACGTTTCCACAGCCCAGGACTCGCACATCCCCAGGGGTTGCCTTGGGGATGCCTGTGAGGCGCGCCGCCGTCAGGGCGGCTAGCGCCTCGGAAGGGAGGTCGCCGATGGCCAGGCGCGCCAGCGTGTTGGCCACCGCCTCTGCCCCATCCTCGTCGTACTTGAGCGGGGCCCAGTGCTCGTAGCGTCCTCCTCCAGGCCCCGCCCCTCCGCGGCGGGGGAAGCGGCCAAACTGACGTTTGAGGTGGTTGGCCACACGGCGATGGAGCTCTGCTGCACCGTCGAGCTCGTGGGGGGCCGTAGCTGGCGGCATCGCCACGTCGGCCCCCGCCACTGCGGGCCCTCTCCCCGGCCCATGCGGGGCGGCCCCAGTGCCAGGGAGAGGGCCCCATTCGCCTGGGCGAGGCGCCGCATGCTGCTGGGTGGTGCTGAACTTCCTCACCACCGCCGCTGCATCCGCCATGTCCCCCTGGGGCCACACTGCCGCTGCCGCCCGAGACATCCCTCCAGCTCGTGCGAGCTCGGTGACACGGCGTACACGGGCTGCGACATGATCCTCGCGGCCCTTCGCGGTGACCGCGGTGCGCGTCTGGTCCTCCATGGAAAGCCAGGCGACGTCCCACTGGCCGTCCTGAATCCACCGCAAGCGCTCCTGGAGGCGCTCACGCCGTGTCGTCGGGGTTGGGGTCGCATTCTCGCTGAACAGCAGCCCGTCCAACGAGAGGAACACCTTCCACAGCCTCGTCAGCGTACTCGACGCCTGAGCATCGTTGCCCTGGCGGGCCTGCTCGATCGCCAAACACAGCCGCACCTTCACGTGGCTGACGGCGGCCGCCATGCTGTCGGGGATCCTGGCCGTGGTGGGCGCACCTTGCAGCAGGATGCGGTCCCACCCGATGGCATCCCACCAGTCCAACTTGACAAAGCCAACCTCGTGGTACGCGTCCTCGTTCGCCACCTGGTCGTCCAGGTAGTCGTCGTAGACGCCTGCTTCAAGTCCGCCATCATCGTCCGCTTCCGCAGGAGCGTCGAGTGGCGGTTGCAGGATGTCCGCCGTGGTCGGCGCCGCTGCCCCGGCCGCCCCCAGGGGAGTCCCCCGTGAGCCTGGGCCATACGCCCCTGGCGCGGCGGCGGCAGGGAGCCTCGGGGCGGCCCCAGTGCTCCCTGCCGCGCCATCTCCCTGGGAGGGAGGGGTGGGGGCCTGGCCTTCGATTGTTTCCAGCAGAGGCAAGATGGGACCCCCTCGGGCCTCCGGGGCTGCCGCGAGGCGCTCCCTGTCGCCCTCGGGGAGCTGGGTGAAGCCCACCATCGCCGTAGCTGGTGGTAGGGGGCCATCGACGCAGGCCATGTGGAACCACTTCCTGCCCGCGTGAGCCTGGGACCCCGCGGGTGGCGTCACGGCGCCTGCCACGCGCCATTCGCCCGCCTCGAAGCCTACCATGCAGCGGGTGCAGTGGGCCTTCTTGCCGCGAGCCGCCTGGGCGCTGACGCACCAACGGATGATCCGCCCACCCGTCATGCGGCGCCGCCGCTGTGCTGGCTGGCCCTCGCTGCCCCGCATGTGGACATCGGCGTTGCCATCCACGGGGGTGTCGACTGCGTTCACGTCAGCCGACGCGGGAGCGGCAGCGGAGGCGCACGGGGCGGCCCCAGCACCTCCGCTGCCTCCCGCAGCTGCCAGCACTCCGCCTTCACCTCGGGCCGCCGCGGCATTACTCCCAGCCATTCGAGCCCCTGCACCTGCGTCCGCAGCGCCGCCAGCGGCCGCCGCCATCCCAGGACGTCCCTTCAGGGCAAGGAAGAGCGTTCGTAACAGTGAGGGCGCGAGAAAAGGAAGGGCGACTGTCACCCGCGGTTTGAGGGCAGCAGTAGCCCCCCCGCCCACAGGCTCCCCAGAGCCTTGGGGGGACTACTACTATTATTATCTCCACTACGACTACTACTACTACTACTACTACTACTACTACTACTACTACTACTACTACTACTACTACTACTACTACTACTACTACTACTACTACTACTACTACTACTACTACTACTACTACTACTACTACTACTACTACTACTACTACTACTACTACTACTACTACTACTACTACTACTACTACTACTACTACTACTACTACTACTACTACTACTACTACTACTACTACTACTACTACTACTACTACTACTACTACTACTACTACTACTACTACTACTACTACTACTACTACTACTACTACTACTACTACTACTATTGCTACTAGTACCACGACTACGACTACGATTATAAGTACGAGTTCTAGTACGGTTACAACTTCTATGATAGCACCTACTATTACTACTACTACTACTACTACTACTACTACTACTACTACTACTACTACTACTACGACTACTACTACTACTACTACTACTACTGCTGCAGTCATGGTAAGACAAATCGCTTGTATCTGCTCGCGTGCCATTCAACACGTACACCTCAAACGCTCGATGCCCGCCCTCTTCGTCTTCGATCGTACTTCCTTAGGTGCACATCCGTCTTACCTGCAGCGCGTACGTCGTGCAGCCCCATAAGGCAGGGGAAGAGAGGACGGATGGAAGGAAGGAAGGGATCGGGGGGAGGGAGGAGGACGGAACACGAGAGAGATTAGCAGGAGGGGAGCTAGCAGCAGAAAGCGCGTGGCAGAGCCAGACGGGCAGATCGGGCGGATAGGCCCTAACGGGCGGGTCGGGAAGGCGGGCCCAGGCGGCCAAGTCGAGCAGGCGGGTTGTTGAAGCGTGCATCCCACATGAATCGCGAGGAAGTCGCGAGCGACAGCGCGATTACCAAATACATCGTATAGAGATCCACGGCGAGAGCATGATTCCTGAGTGTCGAGGGCGCGGTGTTTGAATAAATTGCGGGAGGTCCCACGCGAGAGCGCGATTCCTGCATAAATTCTGATCCAGTCCCGCGCGAGAGCGCGATTTGGGAACACCTTGCGAGGACAATGAGGCGGGAGCCGTTGTTGTTGTAGTTCAGGGCCCAACAACCAAGTTTGGTGACAACCAACTTTCCCTTGTTTAAAAAGCGGGATGCGAGCCCCGGGAAGCACATCGCAATTACAAAATGCAATGGTTACCAGGGAGGAGGATCAACAACAATTGTTTCGAGATGGCAATTCACAACAACTATAACAACAACAGCAGCAGCAACAACAGCAATAACAAAAACATCAACAGTCATTGTAAGATTGATCGTTCGTATCTGCTCGCGTGTCATCTAACACGTATATCCCAAGCCCTCAATACCCGCCCCCTTCGTTTTCGATCGTGTCTCCTTGGGGGTATATCTTCCTTACGTGCAACGCGTATTTCGCGCAGCCTCTGAGGCAGGGGAAGAGAGGACGGATGGAAGGAAGGGACAAGGGAAAAGGAGGATGATAGAGCACAAGAGAGAGAATAGCAGAAGGGGTGTTAGGAGCAGAAAGCAAGTGGCAGAACCAGACGGGCACATCGGACGGATAGGCCCGTAAGGGCGGGTCGGGAAGGCGGGCCCAGGCGGCCAGGTCGAGCAAGCGGGTTGTTGAAGCGTGCGTCCTGCATGAATCGCGAGGAAGTCCCGAGCGATAGCGCGATCTGCAACGGGGCCACGAAGGGCAGCGTGGGGGCCATGAAAGATCGGGGCCACCAAGGGCAGCGAGGGGTCCACGAAGAGCTGCAGCGGGGCCACGAATGGCAGCGAGGGGGCCACAAAGGGCTGCAACGGGGCCCGAAGGACAGCGAGGGGGCCACGAAGGGCTGCAACGGGGCCACGAAGGGCAGCGAGGGGGCCACGAAGGGTTGCAACGGGGCCACGAAGGGCAGCGGGGGGGCCACGAAGGGTTGCAACGGGGCCACGAAGGGCAGCGGGGGGGCCACGAAAGGGTGCAACGGGGCCACGGAGGGCAGGCAGGAGGCCACGAACGATTGCAACGGGGCCACGAAGGGCAGCGAGGGAGCCACGAAGGGCTACAACGGGGCCACGAAAGGCAGCGAGGGGGCCACGAAGAGCTGCAACGGGGCCACGACGAGCAGCCAGGGGGCCACGAAGGATTGCAACGGGGCCACGAAAAGCAGCCAGGGGGCCACGAAGGGCTGCAACGGGGCACCGAAGAGCAGGGGGCCATGAAGGGCTGCTACGAGGCCACGAAGGGCAACGAGATCCCGATTCCTAAGTAAGCTGTGAAGGAATCCGAGGCGTGAGCGCGACTCCCGGGTGCCTGAGTGTCGGGAGCGCGGCGCTTGAATAGATTGCAGGAAATTCAAGCAGAAGAACGCGATTCTTGAATAACTTGCAAGCAAATCTCTAGCGAGAGCGCGACTCCAGACCGCCGAGAGAGCGATTCCAATATAGGTTGTGAGGAAATCCCAAGCGAGAGCGCAAGGTTTGTGTAAAATGCGAGGAAGTCTCAGGCGGGAGCGGGAGTCCTGGCTAAGTTGTAAGGAATTCTCAAGCGGGAGCCGGAGCCGTTGATGATGCAACCTGAGGGCCAGGGGCGTAATTTGACCCTTGTGACTTTCCCAGATCAAAAACCGGGTGCGACCCCAGGGAAAACACTTCTATTGAGAAAACACCATGGTGTCTGGAGGGGGATTAATAACTATTGTTCAGTAGTAAGAGTTCAACAACGGCAGCAGCAGCAACAACAACAGCAGCAGTAACAACAACAGCAGCAGCAGCAACAACAACAAGAACGGGCCTGACGCTTCCGGGGCCGACTAAGGGCTGGACAGATGGCCCCCACCTCCCGCTCCCTTGAGATCTGCGCGTTGCAGTTGCCAGGCCTCCGACGATATTATGTTTTCAATGCCGGCGTGTTTGCTCGTGCTCGGTTTCTGGGGCCCGTTATCGGGCACCCAGGCCATCAAAAAATGGCTCCAGGGTAAAACATTCGCCTGGGGGAAGGAGTCGGGCCAGGGGTGCAAATCAGATGGGCGGATGTCAGGGTTTTTCATTGTCCTTTTTTTTCGCCCGTTTTGGAACCCTTGGGCTTCACCGATCGATACAGCTGGAGACATGCCGCGTTTGTCGCGATTTGTTTTTCGCGACGCCGGATCTCAGGGTCCTCCCTCCCCTCGGGTTGAGAAGAGAAGGAGGGTCGATCCAGACATCTCATGAGCTGACAGCAAGCAACCATACTCATGCGACCCACATATTTCTCGGAGTGGAATGATAGGGGAGGGGGGGGGGGCGTTGGGGTTTGTGCGTTTGTTGTCGGATGGGGGTCCTCGCTCAAACGGGATCCCCCCTTGGGGTCCGACACTTCTCACCCAGACCTACAGCGCTTTCATCGTCGCCTTGCCCTTCCCCCTTCCTCCTCTTTGTAGGTTTGAGTGCGCGGGAGACAACCACGGCGGAAGTCTCTGGGCGAGCTCCGCGCACTGAGGGGCCCCCACCGCGCCTCGGCGCCTCGGGGAGGACACGGGATTGACGATCTCCCAGAAACAAGTTGATTGCCAGGCACTTGCACATTGCCCTGAGCATCTTGCTCAGAATCGGTGTGAGCTCCTCTGGATATGGAATCGTTGGCTCGTGGGTGCTCTCCCGTATATGCTTTCCCTTGATTGTTGTCCGTATGTTATCCCGTGTGTTCGTACCGATGATCTCTTGTATGGTGTCCCGTATTGTCTCCCGGTTGGTCTTCCGCATGGGTTCCCGTATAGTCTCGTGTATGGTTTGCCATATGGTTTCCCATGGTCTCCCGTATGGTCTCACGTATGGCCCCCCGTAATGTCTCCCGTGTGGTCTCGTGTATGGTCTCCATGGTAGACTCCCGCATGCTGTCCCGCATGCTCTCCCGTATGATCTCCCCTATGTAATCCCGCATGGATCCCGTTTCGTCTTCGGCATGGGCTCCCAGATAGTCTCATGTATCGTCTCCCGTATGGTCTAGTGAACGGTCTCACGCGTGGTCTCATCTATGGTCTGCCATAAGGTCTCCCGTGTGGTCTCGTGTATGGTGTTCCGTGTTTCCTCTTGTTTGTTGTCCCGCATGTTCTCCCGTATGGTCTCCCCATTTGATCTTCCGCGTGGTATCCCGTATGGTCTCCCCGTATGGTCTCCCAGTTGGTCTTCCGCATGGGTTCCCGTATAGTCTCGTGTATGGTTTCCTGTATGGTTTCCCGTATGGTCTCCCATGGTCTATTGTATGGTCTATTGTATGGTCTCACGGGTGGTTGTAGTCTCATGCATGGTTTCCCGTATGGTTTCCCATGGTTTGCCGTATGGTCTAGTGTACGGTCTCACGCGTGGTCTCACCTATGGTCTCCCGTATGGTCCGCCGTTTTAACTATTGTATGTCGTCCCACATGTTCTCCCGTATGGTCTCCCCTCTGATCTCCCGTATGTCATCCCGTATGATTTTCCCGTATCACTTCCAGTTTGGTCTTCAGCATGGGTTCTCCCGTATGGTGTCACGTATGGTCACGTATGGTGTCTCGTATGGGGTCTCCCCGTATGGTCACGTATGGGGTCTCCCCGTGTATTATTCCGTATGCTTACGTATGGTGTCTCGTTTGATTGCCCATTGTCTCCCGTATGGTCGATTGTATGGTCACACGCGTGGTCTTACCTATGGTCTCCCGTAAGATCTCCCGTGTGGTCTCGTGTATGATCTCCCGCGTAGATTATTGTATGTTGTCCGGGATGGTATCACGTATGATATTTTGTATGGTATCCCGCATGGATTCCCCGTATGGTCCCCCCGTATGGTTTTCCGCATTGGCATTCTCATAGTCTCATGTACGGTTTCCCGTATGGTTTCCCATGGTCTCTCGTACGGTCTAGTGTATGGTCTCATGCGTGGTCTCATTTATGGCCTCCCGTAAGGTCTCCCGTGCGGTCTCGTGTATGGTCTCCCGCGTAGATTAATGTATGTTGTCTCGCATGTTCGCCCGTGTGTTCTCCCCTATGATCTCCCGTATGGTGCCCCGTATGGTCTCCTTGTATGGTCTCCCGTGTGGTCTTCCGCATAGGTTCCCGTGTAGTCTCATGTATGGTTTCCCATATGGTTTCCCATGGTCTCCCGTATGGTCTATTGTATGGTCTTTTGCATTGTTGTATGGATTTCTTGGTCTTCCGCATAGGCTGCCGTATAGTCTCATGTATGGTTTCCCGCATAGTTGTCATGGTCTCCCGTATGGTCTTCTTGCATAGTCTCACGGTTGGTCTCATTCACGGTCTCCAGTAAGGTCTCCCGTGTGGTCTCGTGCATCGTTTCCGGCGTGAAGTTTTGTATGATGTCCCGCAGATTATCCCGTGTGTGTTCTTCTTTTATGATTTCCCGTATGGTCGGAGGTGAGGGGATGAGATCGAAGTGGAACGGAGAGCTCCCCTACCGGGAAATCGGTTTCGGTTTCGTGTTCGTGCGTGCCATGCGTGCGGGCGAGGCGAAGCTGCGTGGGCGGGCGAGAAGAAAGTCTCCTCCGGCTGAGGCGCGGCCGGACCAAATGATTCCTCTCCGGGGGCCGGTGCCGCGCGGTGTCCCGCCGGTGTTCCGCCTCCGGCTGAGGCGCGGCCGGACCAAATGTTTCTTTTCCGGGGGCCGGTGCTGCGCGGTGTCCCGCCGGTGTCCCGCCGGTGTGCCGTCGGTGTCCCGATGATGATGATGATGATGATGATGATGATGATGATGATGATGATGTTGATGATGTTGACGATGATGATGATGGTGATGGTGATGATGATGGTGCCCCGACGATGATGATGATGATGATGATGATAATGATGGTGATGATGATGATGATGATGATGATGACGATGTTAAAGATGGTGATGATGATGGTGATGATGATGGCCATGGTGGTGATGATGATGGTGTCCCGATGATGATGATGATGATGATGATGATGATGATGTTGATGATGTTGATGATGTTGATGTTGCTGACGATGGTGATGGTGTCCCGATGATGATGATGATGATGATGATCATGATCATGATCATGATCATGATGATGTTGATGATGAGATGATGAGATGATGATGATGATGATGTTGTTGATGATGATGGTGTCCCGATGATGGTGATGATGAGGTTTATGATGATGCTGTTGATGATGATGGTAATGATGCTGGTGTCCCGATGATGATGATGTTGATGATAATGATGACGGTGATGCTGTCCCGATGATGATGATGATGTTGATGATGACGATGATGGTGTCCCGATGATGATGATTTTGATGATGGTGGCCCGATGGTGATGATGATGTTGATGATGATGGTGTCCCGATGGTAATGATGATGATAGTAATAATGAAGGTGACGATGATGATGATGACGATGTTGTTGATGATGACGATGGTTCCCCGATGATGATGTTAATGATGTTGTTCATGATGAGATGATGATGATGAAGATGATGATGATGATGATGATGATGATCATGATGATGGTGGTGTTCCGATGCTGAATATTTTGACGATGGTGTCACGATGATGATGATGTTGATGATGATGAAGGTGACGATGATGGTGTCCCGATGGTGATGATGATGATGATGGTGATGAGGTGATGATGATGGCGATGAAGGTGTCCCGATGATGATGATTATGATGTTGATGACGTTGGTGACGATGATGTTGATGATGATGACGTTGATTGTGAGATCGATTGTGATATCGATAGTAAGATCGACAGTGAGACCGAATGTGAGATCGATTGTGAGATCGATAGTGAGATCGATTGTGAGATCGATAGTCAGATCGATTGTGAGATCGATCGAATGAAATAGATCGAGTGAGATCGATTGTGTGATCGATCGAGCGAGACCGATAGTGAGATCGATAGTGAGATCCATAGTGAGGCCGATCGAGTGAGACGTTGGTTCCTCCCCCCCCCGAACCTCCTTATCACCCGAAGGGTGGTCGTATAGGTACCCCGTATGGTCTCCCCGTATGGTCTTCCGTTTGGTGTTCCGCATGGGTTCGCGTATAGTCTCAGGTTTGGTCTCCCGTATGGTTTCCATGGTTTCCCGTTTGGTCTATTGTATGGTCTCACGCGTGGTCTCACTTCTGGTCTACCGTAAGGTCTCCCGTGCGGTCTCGTTTTATGGTCTACCGCGAAGATTATGTATGTTGACCCGCATGTTCTCCCGTGTGTTTTTCCTTATGATATCCCGTATGGTTTCCCCTTATGGTATCCCGTTTGGTCTTCCGCATGAGCGTCCATGTAGTCTCATGTATGGTGTCCTGTATGGTTCCCCATGGTCTCCCGTATTGTCGAAGGGTTCCCGTGTGGTCTCGTGCATGGTCTCCCGCGTAGATTATTGTATAATGCTTTGCATGGTCTCCCGTATGCTCTGCCCTATGATTTCCCGTATGGTTTCCCCGTATGGTGTTTTGGTTGGTTTTCCGCATGAGCATTCGTATAGTCTCATGTACGGTTTCCCATATGGTTTCCCATGGTTTCTCGTACGGTCTAGTGTATGGTTTCATGCGTGGTCTCATTTATGGCCTCCCGTAAGGTCTCCCGTGCTGTCTCGTGTATGGTCTCCCGCGTAGATTATTGTATGTTGTCCCGCGTGTTCTCCCGTATGTGTTCCCCTGTGATATCCCGTATGGTATCCCGTATGGTCTTCTTGTATGGTCTCCTGTTTGGTCTTCCGCAGGGGGTCTTGTATAGTCTCATAGATAGTCTCTTGTATGGTTTCCCATGGTCTTCCGTATGGTCGATTGTATGGTCGCACGCGTGGTCTTATCCATGGTCTCCCGCAAGGTCTCCCGTGTGGTCTCGTGTATCGTTCCCCGCGCAAGTTTTTGCATGTTGTCGCGCATCTATTCTCGCACGTTCTTCCCCTCTGATCTCCCGTATGGTATCCTGTATGGTTTTTTATGTTGTCTTCCGCATGGGCTCCCGTATAGTCTCATGTATGATGTCCCGCATGGTTTCCCATGGTCTCCCGTATGGTTTCTTGTATGGTCTC
>CAUYUJ010004069.1:182890-200390 GCA_963575745.1 Prorocentrum cordatum | reverse complement strand
ATTGCGAAGGCTTTACGGCTGGTGCCGCCGACCCTGAATGACGACGACGACGACGACGACGACGACGACGACGACGACGACGACGAGCGGTCAAACTGAACAGCCTCTTCTCAGGGCATGTTGGAGCAGATTCGCGGTCAGGAATTTTGGCTGAGCGTGTCGTGCCGCTGGTTCTGGCCCACCACGCTATCCACTTCCCGGTCCTCAGACGTCCACTTCCCGAGTTTGTCCCAGCCTCTCTCTCTCTCTCTCTCTCTCCGTCCTCTTTTTTTGTTTTTCTCTCTCTCTCTCTCTCTCTCTCTCTAGCTGCACTAATACAATCGGTTCCCCTATTCATAGACAACTAATCCAGTACAACTTCGGGTCCGGCCGGGGAGGCTGATTCCGGAGCGCCCAAAGAAGGCGAGCGCCCCAAAACAGCCACGATTAGCCCAAGATGGCCTAAGATGGGCCCAAGATGGCTGGTCGACAGCTCAACGGGCCCCCCAGATGGCTCAAGGGGGCCCGAAGGCGACTTCCAAAAGGCCCCGGGAGGCAAAATTTATAGGTTTTCCGTAGGTTTCGGTACCATTTTCGCATACTCAGGAGATGGCCCAATATGCGCACAAGAGGTTTCCAAAACGAGCCGAGGACGGCCAAAGAGGGGCCCAAGACGGCCCCAAGACGCTGCAGAAGGGCCCACGGAGGGGCTCAAAATGGTCCAAAGGGGCCCCAAGACAGCATAAGAGGGCCCCCAGACCGCCGCAGAACAGCCCCAAGAGGCACCAAGACGGCCCAGTAGGCTCGGAGGCCCCCAAGACGGCCTGAAGACGGTTTCAAGATAACCCGAAGAAGGCCCTTCGGGACCCTGCATTGGTACGTGGGCGAACCTATTTGTTTATAGATGCGTAAATACGTACATACATAGATACGTACGTGCGTACGCACGCACATACATATGAACATGTATACCTGCATACATACAGGCATTCATATATGCATGCATGCATGCATGCATGCATGCATGCAAACAGTCAGACTGACAGACATACATGAATATATGTATGCAAACATGCATACATACGCACGTCAGTACAAACATGCATACATATACATATGCTAGCATATACATGTGTATATATACAGTTACAGACACGAACAGATATGCGTACCTACATACATCCATACATACATGCATATCTACATATATGTATGCAGACATACAGACATACCAGCATTCACTACAAAGATGCAGACAAACCTTTATACGCATGCATGCATAAATTCATTCGTTCATTCATTCATACCTACATACAAACATATATACATATACACGTGCAGCCACGATCCGCGTGAGAGGTGTGCCGAAGCAGCTGGAAGGGCGGGATGCGAACCTTGCCTTCGGGGCCGTCCGTGGACACCCTTGCGGGCCACGATCCGTGTGATAGGTGTGCCGAAGTGAGCTGGGCAACGCTATGAAGCTTCCCTCTGGTGCCACAAATGCAGTTACTTGCGGGGCACGATCCGCGTGTGGGGCGTGCCACTATGCGAACCTTGTCTCTGGGGACGTAAGTGGAGCTCCCTGTTGGGCGCGATCCTTGCGAGAGGTGTGCCGACAGGGGCGGGGCACGTTGAGCCAGGCCTCTTTGTCTCTCTGTCTCTTTGTTATCCCTTTCTCTCGCTCTCTCTCTCTTTCTCGCTCAATCTTTCTCTCTCTCTCTCTCTTTCTCGCTCTCTCTCTCTCTCTCTCTTTCTCGCTCTCTCTCTCTCTCTCTTTCTCTCTCTCTCTCTCTCGTTCTCTTTCTCTCTGTCTCCCTGTTTCTCTCTCGCTTCCGCTTTCTCTGTCTCTCTCTCTTTCTGTCTCTCTCTCCCTCTCCCCCCTATCCCGCCGACCAGGATGTGGACACGCACGTTGTGCCTGCCGTTGGGCGATCCGCTTAGCCGTGAAGACCTCATGGCCGTGAACGCGTGTCGACGAGCATTGTTGGACCCTCCGTGCGGGAAGGGGGATCGAAAAGGAGGGGAGTGAGGGTGCATATTCGATGAGATGGTTGGCGTGTTATCCTAAGACGAGAATGGGACGGCGAGATCGTCGGAACGTGCCTTCCCAAGAACACATGTTCAACAGTTGAATATGTATTCACACGTGTGCATTTTACTAATGCACGCGCAACTATGTCGTATGTGTACAGATGTACACCAACATATGTTTTACCTACATACTGTAGTGGCCTCGGGCCAGTGCCGCCGATCCAGGGGCGCTCCAGATGCGATCTGGTTGGTGGGAGGGGAGATGGAGGAGTAGGTGGAGGATGAGGCGGAGAGAGGTGGAGGGAGGGATTGCCTCATGATGGCCCAAGACGGCCTGAGCAGCCCCCAAGAGGCCTCCAAGACGGCCCAAGAGGCCTCCAAGTAGACCTCCAGGAACACTCGAAGAGGCCCAAACCAATGATTTCCTGCAGGTGTTGAAGGATGATGGCGATCATGATGAGTATGATGATGATGTCGGTGATCGCAGTTATTAGGTCTTCAACGACGATAATGTTGAGGATGATTGTGAAGATGACCGGGATGATGATGATGATGATGATGATGATGATGATGACGATGATGATGATGACGATGCCTACGATGATGATGATGATGATGATGATGATGATGATGATGATGATGATGATGGTGGTGGTGGTGGTGGTGGTGGTGGTGGCGAGGACGACGACGGCGAGGACGATGACGACGACAACGACGACAACGACGAGAATGATGATGATGATGATGATGATGGTGATGATGATGATGATGAACATGATGATGATGATGACGATGATAACGATGACGATGACGATGACGATGACGATGACGATGATGATGATGATGATGATGATGATGATGATGATGATGATGATGATGATGATGATGATGATGATGATGATGATGATGATGATGATGATGATGGTGGTGGTGGTGGTGGTGGTGGTAATGATGATGCTGATGATGATGATAATCTGATTACACGTACAATATTTGATTATTATTTTACTGGTTTTCCGCCCAACCCGCCACCGTGCTTGGGTTGTGGGTTTGATGCCTCTTGTATGTGTGTCGGGGTGTCCTGGGAAGCTTCTCGGAGGCCTGTTGGACGCAGTTCGGGGGCCTTTTGAGGACAATTGCGGGGCCTGCTGGGCATCTTGGGGCATATTGGGGTCCCCCGGAGGCCTCCTGGGGGGCCCCTGAGAGGCCTCGTAGGCTTTCTTGGGAGCCTCTTGCGCCGGAAGACTCGAAGTGTTGGGTCGGGTCCCCTCTCTGGGGCTTCTGTTGGAGCCGTCTTGGGGTCCTCTCGGAGCGCCTTCAGTGCCTCCGAGGTAGTCCTGGAGCTCTCTTGGGCCGTCTTGGGGCCCTCTTGAGTAGCCTTGGGGCTCCTTGGGCAGTTTTGGAGCGCTCGCGGGAGCATCTTTGGCCGTCTTGGTGCGATCTTGGGGGCCTCTTGGGCCGTCTTGGAGCGTGGGAAACCCGAAAAGGCGAGCATGTCAAAATCCGTCAAAAACTATCGGAAAACAAACGATTCGGGCCTCATGAGCCCCTCTTGGGGGTGGTGTTGGAGTGCTCTTGGGGCCTCTTGGGGGCCTTCTGGGCGTTCTTCGGAGAGCCTCTTGCGCCGGAAGACTCGAAGTGTTGGGTCGGGTTCCTTCTCTGGGGCTTCTGTTGGGGCCGTCTTGGGGCCCTCTCGGAGCGCCTTGGGTGCCTCCGAGGTAGTCCTGGAGCTCTCTTGGGCCGTCTTGGGGCCCTCTTGAGTAGCCTTGGGGCTCCTTGGGCAGTTTTGGGGCGCTCGCGGGAGCCTCTTTGGCCGTCTTGGTGCGATCTTGGGGGCCTCTTGAGCCGTCTTGGAGCGTGGGAAACCCGAAAAGGCGAGCATGTCAAAATCCATCGGAAAACAGACGATTTGGGCCTCATGAGCCCCTCTTGGGGGTGCTGTTGGAGTACTCTTGGGGCCTCTTGGGGGCCACATACATACAGACATGCATGTGTATGCATGTGCTCACATACAGACACTTTTACATATGGGTCGCGGGCTGGGTCGCGGGGTGGGTCACGGATGGGTCGTGGGCGGGTCGCGGGCGAGGACAACGGCAACAACAACAACAAGCATGTTCATGTTGTTCGTTCTTAGTTGCTCGCGGGCCGTTCAAAACGTATATCCCAAACCTCGATACCCGTCCTCTCCGTTTTCGATCCAACCCGATTCGGGTGCATAGCTGTCTTATTTGCAAGGTGTATCTCGTGCAGCCCACAAGGCAGGGGAAGAGAGGACGGTCGGAAAAGAGGCCTTTACCCAGCCAGGACGAGGAGAAGGACGATGACGTCCTCCTTGTCTGCTTCCACCCTCTTCTCCCTTTGCCTCCTCCTCAACTTCTCTTCATCCTCGTCCACGTCGTCATCCTCTTCCTCCTTTTCTTCTCAAGGCTGAGAAGCATCAAACACTGATGTACAGAAGTTGGTGTTGCTCTCTTCTGGAGAACCGCACAACCATGCTTAACGGGTTGTGGGTTCTTAACAGTGATGTTCAGGAGACTCCCAGATTTTGGCTCGACAGGCTAACGCGATGAGCTCCTATCGAAAAGCAAAACATGGCACGCAAGAGCCCTAGCTGTTCCAGGCAGCTGTTCGTTGTGTACTCCGCGGCAGGCAAGGCAAAGGACGAGGAAGAGGACGACGAGGGATGCCGAAGAGAAGGGGGCGGGGAAACTCCCTGCAAGTCGTCGTGTTCCTCGCCCTCGTCGTCGTTCTCGTCGTGATCGCCATCGTTGTCGTCGTCGCTCCCCGTCATCATCATCTTCCTCCCCCTCCCCGCTTCTTCCCCCACCTTACTCCAAGCAATGTGACACAGCGGCAGCGGCCGGAGCGACCCCGCCAGCCGCGGATTTGGCCTCACCCTTGCAGAGCCACTGGCGCTCCTCCTCCTCCTCCTCCTCTTCATCTTCCTCCTCCTCCTGCTCTTCATCCTTGGCCGCCAATTGGCCCTAACCCGCGCCGCGGCCGCCGCCGCCGCCGCCTTCCCATCGCTGGGTCGGCAATGGCTGTTCGGTGCTCTCAAGCGCTTCGGCATCCCACAGTGCTTTTTGAACGGCGCCCAGGCGTTGCATGGGGCCTCGGAGGGCTTCGTTCCTGGGAGGGGTACATCATCACCTGTGTACACAGGCAAATGGGGTTGCCCAGGGCTGCCCATTGTCAGGCAGTGTTTGGGCTATTGCAATGGACCCGATTATGCGAGCTCTTGCCCATGTGTTCCCCAGGACATCGCTATTTCCGACCCTTTCTCAGACCTAAAGACATTCGCATGCGGGCCACGCTCGGAGCTCCTCATTGCAGCCAGAGTCGGAAGACCTACACATCCAAAATTTACATTGCGGCGGTCTTGCTGCGGCGTGCGCCGACGACGTAGGCGCCATCAATCGCAATGTGCGCCAGTTGACCGCGATTGTCAGCATCTTTGACTCTGTAGCCGAGCTCGGCAATCTGTACCTCCAGACGAAGAAGAGCTACCTGATTCTGCTCTGGGCGCCACTGACCGACGGCGTGGTCCAGCGTGTCAGGCGTGTCGTGACCCACCTGGTCCCCCAGTGGCCCGACGTCCGCATCGAGGTAAAGGGGAAGTACCTCGGCACCATCATGGGACCCGGCGCAACGGTCGGGGCCCGTCGGGTGACAAGTGGTGGCGACGGGTGGTGTTCATGAGTGAGATTGGCGCTCCAGTCGACTAACGTGCGCCTCTATGGCACGTCGTGTCTAGGCGTCCTCGCCTACCTCGGCCAGTTCTTCGGTCTGCCGCCCAACACCGTGCGCAAGGTGTCCCACGCACTCAACAAGGTGCTGCGGTTCCCGCCTTCAACCTTCCGCCTAACCGACATACTGTCCTTCGACGCTTGGTTCCCGACCACAGCGGTCAGGTCGATGCAAGCTCTGGCGGCCGGGACGTTGTGGCGCACGGCGGAGCTCACGATTACGACCTGGACCACGACTTTGCAGCGGCTGGAAGCTGTGGCGTCCCGCTTGGTTGGGCTCCCGTGACTGGCGGCTGGGCAGTTGTCGCCTACCTTCTGGCGCATAGGCACCGCCATCGTACAACGGCTTGCGGCCGCGTCCAGGGACCGTCCCATGGAGGCCCCCGCCCGTGTGCTCCCGCTGTATCAGCAAGCAGCGGAGGTGGCCAAACGCGCTGTTCGGTTGTCCGTGACAGCCGGCACGCGTCCTCACCCACAGAGGGCTGTCGTTCGGTCCCCCCAGGCGGCGACCCACCCCGATACCTTCGACACGACTCTGAGGAAGAGGGTCGCTACCTGGATCGAGTCCGAGCTGATCCCACGTGACCTCCGACAGAGGTGGCGGCAGGTGAAGGTTTTCCTTATCACATTGCCTCCAACATGGCGGTGGATCGTCTTGTGGCCCCTTGCGGGCGAGTGGCACACCAGCTACCGCATGCATAATATTGCTTGCTGTGCGGCACGCCTGTGTATTTGGATGCGGAGTAGGGCGCGACGAGATCAGCCACTACCTGAAGTGCCGCCACACCCTTCACTGGCTGCCTCGCCTTCGACAATTCCTTCATGGCGGTCTCCTGCATCGGCTCGGGCTGGCCAAAGATGAGGCTTACCACGACGATCCGCCGCACGAGCATTCCAGGTTCACGGCGATGCGCAACCTCGTGTTACTCCATTACCTGTACTTAGAGGTCAGTCAAGCCTACGGCTTCGTCCGCAAGATCACCTACCTCCGCACTTGCCCTTCACAGGGCGTGCCACAAGGCGGCGGTGGACCGCCTTAGCGACAACAACCACTGAGTCGGCGCCCCGCGGTTGCGCGGCCGCCCACCGCCGACCAGACCTTCTGAGGGTACTGGCGTTCTTCCTCCTCCTCATCCTCATGTTCCTCCTCCTCCTCCTCCTTCTGCATTCCTCTTCCTGTTACTTAAAAATCCTCCCTGTCGCACACCGAGGCAGCTCGAAAGGGCGGGCCAGGCGTTTCGCTTCAGACCCCCTCACCGTTTATGATCTTGAAGCTCAACTTCTGCCTTAGTTTCACGGATGGAGGGCGGGTGGTTTTGAAAACGTGGTTTTCGTTTTAGCGCCGCACGCATTCGCTTTAAACATTTGCACTAGCTTCACGGATGGAGGGCGGGTCGTTTTCAAAGTGAGGTTCTCGCTTTAGCGCAGCGCACATTCTGTAGAGAAATTGCAAGAGCCTCGCGTATAAAGGACGAGCGAATTCCAAAATATGATTATCGCCCCAGCGCCGTGCACATTCATGTTAAGTGCTTACGACAGCTTGAACGGTTATCATGGTTTAACGTCCTAGACATGCGTTTTGGCAAAATTTCGTGCTGCCAAGGCGCAGCGGTTACGTTGATTCGTGGTGCTGAACTCCAGGAGTGGTGTTTGGCACGATTCAGATCGTCAGGACGCAACAATAACGGTGATTCGCGGCGGTGAAGTCCCAGGAACGGTGCTCCGGCACAGTTCAGGATTTGCAAACAGTTGCTTTCCAACGGGGCACTTCCTTCAGCGAAAATGAATCCTTGTACGGGGCTACGAAGAGGAAGCGTGGAGGGAGGGTTCATTGCAATGTCGTTGATGGGTCTTGGGTTTACACTGGTCCTCCTCCTCCTCCTCCTCCTCCTCCTTTTCCTCCTCCTCCTCCTCCTCCTCCTCCTCCTCCTCTTCCTCCTCCTCCTCGTTATGCCCCTCCTCCTCCTCATGCCCCTCCTCCTCGCCCTCCTCCATTATTTCCTCTTTTTCCTTCCCCTCGTCTCCCCCCCCCGAAGAGGAACGGCGGCCTACGCCCACAGCACCGCGGCCCAAAGGGCTCACCCCTCCAAATGTCCCCAGCCCCCGGCCCAAGAAAGTGGCGCCCTCCGCCCCCTTGCCCAGGAAGTGCCTCGATCCCAGACCTTTTCGCGTCATGAACAAATCACGATGGGCGGTCTTTGCGAGTTTTCGGTTTGGGGAGCAATAGCAGGGCCCCAGCCAGACGTCCTCGCGTCATGAAAACGCGACGGGAGGTTTTTAGCAGTTTTCGGCCTACTGGGGCATTCCCTGGTCCCCAGGACCGTCGGGAAACGACTCGGGACGAAAAGCCGGTCCTGGGGAAGGGGTCCAGACCTCTGGGGGTCTACGTAGCGACAAAAATCACGACGTCGAGGAGCTTCTTGGCAGCAGCTCTAGTCACACGATGTGCTGCGCAAGCAAGCGGGCAGTCCACGGGAGATTCACGAGAGGGTGCGGGAGTGGCACCGGCCCAAGGGACTTGCTGTGAGGGCGCTGCTGAGGCAGACGGTGAGAGCCATCTGGGCAAGTCCAGTTAGGGAACAACGCCAGCAACGCGATGCGCACCGCAAGGGCGCGGGCAGGCTCGGGGCAGGCTTTCTGGCGAGCTTCCTGGCAACAGCGCTGGCGACGGTCCTCGTGGCTGGCGAGGGCCCCGGGGGATCGAAAGTGAACAAAAATTGCCGGTCGTGATCTTTCACGGCACGAGGATGTGAAGGCATGGGAACATCTCGAGACGCGTCAGATGTCTGAGTCCACACGAGCGCCTCTGAGGCCTCGGGAGAGGCAGCGCTACGCACTCTGGGGGCGCCCAGGAATTCGGTGAGATCTGGGAGCCGCCTCGGCCACTTGAAGTCGGGGGTGTCCAAGAGAGGGAAAGGGGGCGGGATTGCGACGGGGTTGGGCGAGATCACGGCTGGGGCCATAAAATCACCCCAGTTGTCATGGCACTTGTTCGTATTATTAAGTTTCTCCTTCATATTTTTCTTAGTAGTAGTCGTCTTATCATTCTAGCTATTATTTTCTTATTCGATTGGTATTCTTAATATCAGTAGTATTAGCACCCCGCAGTTGCGGATACGAGTGAGGGGGCGGCGGGGACGTCGGCAGTCTGCGAGGTTCAGAAGAAGCCCGCCGCCAGCGCAGAATTTTTCAAGCTATACAAGAACCCACCGCAGGCGCTGATTTTAGCACGTTGTAGAATGAAAGCGTTGGGGTCGCGGGCGCTCTCCTAAACCGACGCAAGGCAGCCCGACGCAGGCGCCGAATGTCGCATTTTGTATATGAATCTCGCACTTTGTATACTGAGTGGGTCGCGGGGTGGGTCGTGGGTGGGTTGCGGGGTGGATCGCGGGTGGGTCGTGAGGTGGGTCGCGGGGTGGTTCGCGGATGGGTCGCGGGTGGATCGCAGGTGGGTCGCGGGGTGGGTCGCGGGTGGGTCGTGGGTCGCGGGTGGGTCGCGGGGTGGGTCGCGGGTGGGACGACGACAACAAACAACAACGCAACAACGCAACAACGCAGAATCTTCACCACGGATCCCCACTTCAGCCACGCACCCAGGACAACTAATGATCGTTCTGCCCCCTCACTCTGATTATTAGTATCATTCGTAATATTAATATGATGTATCATTATATTGCTATTAACAAGCATAAGAATAATAAGCATAATACCAGTATTCCTCTTATAATGTTGTACATCACAGGTACTATACTAATAATAAGAATAGTAAGTTGAGTAATAGTGCTGTTCGTATTGTTAGCGTCAGCACCCGTCTTGTTGCTACTAATAGTACGATTAGCAGTAGTAGTATGGTTACAAAGTAAGAGTATTAGTATTATTAGCACAAATAGCGTTAGGATCGTCAGTAGCATTGATATCAGTCTTATTCGTACCAATAGCAATTTCTCAGCATTGCGATCATAATTGTTACAGTGGGGCGCGCATCAAGAAACCATATGCTTTTCGTCAGGGTATCCTGGGTTTCTTCGCTCCTCGCGCTGCGCGGTGACTTCCCGCAGCCGTTGAAGGAGCTGCTGCGTTCAGGGTGCTCCAGGTTTCCCCTCAGGTGCACCTCGCGCACGGGTTCTCAGGGCTGGGTTTCTTGCGAGGGTTTCTTGCGGCCGCGCCCGCACAGTACCAGTATTAGTATGATCCGTATTATTATTCTTTCCGCACGTCCCCTGCCCTCTCCGCCCCCCCGTCCGCGCACATGCCTCGGGTCACAACTTGCGAGCCCCGCTCCTGGACGCCCACCGCTTGGACGGCACAGCTTGAATTAACAGAGAGGGGGGCAGAAGGAGGAAAAAAAACCACAACAAACAAACAAACAAACAAAATTTACGTCGCAGCGGGGCAGAGGCAGTCCGCACGCGCGCTCGGGCGGTCCTGGCAACGGAGAGCGCAAATTCACAGGCGGCGGGAGGAGGGGAAGACATGCGAAAGCGACCGCGAGGGAGGAGGGAGGGAGGGGAGGGCCCTCACACAGCGCGGTGCGTCGCCGTGGAGCGGCCAGCCAGTGCTGCACCCCTGGCAGCGGGCACGGGGCGGCGCCACGGCCACATACAGGGGCTGAAGCAGGGGCCGCAGTGCACGAAACGGTGATCGCTTTCTTGCTCATTATTTTGCCGATCGGCGCGGGCCTGCGCCCCCCCCCCCCATCCCTCCCACCCATGGAGTCAATCTTGGCTGTTCTTGGCGCCTGTTTCGAGCTGGTGGGGCCGCCCCCAGGGGCCGCACTCTTGCAAACAGTCGCACTGTGCAGAGGTCTGGAGCCAGACCCCCCCCCCCCCCCTCCCCCCCGCCGAATAAAAGGACGCTCAGGTGGACGAGGCACGGTACCAGGGCAGGGAAAGACTTGCCACGTACCAAACAAAATCGTCGGAGATCTGTGTCTGGCACGGTGGCGGGTCTACTTTGGACGCCACGTTGGTGCGGTGGCGCGTCGGCACGCGCGCGGCCGCGGGTCCCCACCGGTCGACCAGTCGACCGTGGGCTCTTCGATCGTCTACGTGTTTCAGCCCTCGATCATTCGATCCTTCGACCCTCGACCCTTCCATCTTCGATCCTTCGACCGACAGTTTCCATCTTATCCCTCGCCCCTTGGACCCTCGAGCGCCGCCGCAGGAGCTGCAGCGCCGCAGGCCTCACAGACTGGCGGGCGCGTGGCGGAGAGTTGGCGGCTCCACCGACTACTACATCGAGTGCTTCGGCGCCGCCAGCAGCGAGGACCTTTTCCTCCTCTTGCCCGTCCTGGCACTACTTCTCCTCTTCATCCTCCTCCTCTTCCTCCTCCTCCTCCTCCTCCTCCTCCTCCTCCTCCCTTGGCATCCCTTTGGCATCAATGCTGTCTGTCATCGTTGGCAGGGTTTGCGCTGAAGCAGCAAGAATATTACGAGAGGGTAAGACCACGGGACAGCGTAGGCGAGTCCTTCGACGCCCAGCCATGCGTTGTCCTGACCAGCGGCACCGATCTCCCATCACATTTGTTCGTGCTGGGGTCGGCTCCGCACTTCACTGATACCAAACTCCTTGCAAAGTAGCGACTGGCGGGACCTCTTGTGGGACTCTTTTGCACGGGCGACTGTGGAGCTGGGATCGAGAGCTTCCGAAGGCACCACAACGCGAACACCATCCGATTCGCCCGCCCATCAGCCAAACCCTCTGCGAGGCATGGTCGGTCCTGGCAATCCTGGACGGGCAACCACAAGGGAAAGCGCAGACTGCGGCACGCGACCCGCCTCGATGACCGCTGCTCAAACACAAAAACGCTGACTTGCCGACCTTCTCAACTGCATGGCCCTTGGGGTCGAGCGAGTTCCAGGTGGCACGGCGTGGCCCGTCTGTGCCGTCGGATCCGAGCCTCATTGGGGAACGACCGAGCCCCAAGGTCTTCCGTGAATTCCGCAATGAGCCACGCAGATTGCGTTACATGAGGGACCCAAACAGCAGATCCGTTCTTGGGCTTCGGGTTGTGGGGGTGGGCTCTGGCTTCGAGCTTGGCCAGTTCGTCGGCCTTGTTGTTGACTCGCCACGTCCACTCAACGATGCCTAACCCACGGGCTTTGGAGGGGGCCAAGTGAGACGGGGCCCTAGACAGGGTGATGCGTTCATACCGTATCTCCGAGGCCAGCCTGAACATTTCCACCCAGAACCCCGAGTACGCTACTGTCTCCAGTTCCTGGAACGTCCCCTGCCCCCAGACGTCTTCCACTATCTTACAATCGGTTATTATGTCCATGACTTCGGGTCCTGCCTGGCTGAGGTGCATGAGCAGGTCGCAAACATCCCGCCTGCAACGTGAACTGCATGTGACAGTGGCCCGTATGCAGACCCAGGGACGCATCTTCCGAAGCTGTCTTCATGGACATGACTCACCACAACCCACCCCGCCTAAGAGAATTGAGGCAACAAGGGGTCAAGCCCCGATCCGTCCAAGCAAATTCTGATCCCGAGGAAGCTTCCAAGAGGAAGAACCTGCCACGTATGCCCTGCAACAGTGTAAGCTGCAGGCCGCTGCCATTCGGGAATAAATGCCAGCTCACGGGAGGCGAACAAGTTGGACACCAGTACATCATCCAGGTCCCAAGTCACGGACACGTCCAGGTCGCGCCGAAGGGGGGCATGCATGCGCCTCGCAGCAAATAAAGCGGTGCTGAGGTGCGCCGACAGCAGCTTTGCATGTCTGGCAAAGGGGATCGACCACATGCCCATCTATCATCGCACACGGTGCTTTAGGTCGGGTAGCCTCCAGCGGCCACACCAGCCAAACCAGAGGCCACCGAAAACCGTTCCTTCCTCTTGATCGTATTCAGCACCTCCGCCACGGGCTCCACAAGAGGTCAAGCAAGGAGCCCAGGGACTCTCTGACCGTCACCCAGAACTGCCCAGAGCATGTCCCGAAGTGCTTCATGGAGAACCATATTGAGAGATCGATCCCCCAGGGATGGCACATGTTAGCCAGCGTAGACCCCAAACGGTGTTTTTTCTAGAAACTACGATGTGCAAACTATGTGGTGGTGTAGTTCATGCTGTGCAAGATATGGTTTGTGCAGCGTATGTGTTGCAGACTCTGTTGCGCAGTGTATGGATTGTGCACTTGATGGGGTGCAATATACGTGGTGCTATCTATGTTCTGCCAGATATGTCTCGTGTAATCAATGATATGTGCAATCGTTGATGTACAACCATGTGACGCAGGATCTGATGTGCGACCTATGTGGTGCAATATATGTTGTGCAATCGATGGGGAACAGCCTACGTGGTGCAACATATTTTCTGTGCGGCCACGGGGTGGCGACGACGGCAACATAGCCGCCAGACCGACAGACATGCCCAGACGACGAGCGGCGACGGCGGCAGCATAGCCGCCAGACTGGCAGACAGGCCCAGACGGCGGGCGGCGACGAAGCGGCGACGGGGCGGCGACGGCGGCAACATAGTTGTCGGACCGGCAGACAGGCCCAGCTCCGTAGAGCAGAAGTAAGAGCCCTTGAGTGCAAGAAGTGTTTCGGGAATCAACATCGATCCCCTTCCTAGTCACGAGCTTGCTCCAGGCCAGCACTTGCCAGCCGAGACGCCCAGCAGTGAGAACGACAGTGCCAGCAGGCCCTCGAACATCCCGTCAACTTCGATCGGGTCGACCGTGGAAGTTGCTCAAACACTGCTGCATGGTACGAGCATCCGCCCATCCAAGCCGGACCTGCTTGGGCCCAAGTGAGGAAAGGTAGAGTGCGCATTTCATACGCAGGGTCGGCTTTGGAGTCCGGAGAAAGCATAAACTCCAGCGTCCTGCATCTGCCCTTGGGAAAAGGAACCTTCGCAGGGACCTAGGAAGAGAGAATTTGTCGGGAGGGTTCATTGCAACATTGTTGATGGGTCTTGGGTTTACACTGTTCATCCTCCTCCTCCTCCTCCAGCCTCCTCATCATCATCCTCCTCCTTTCCCTCTTCCTCCTCCTCCTGTTTCTCCTCCCCCTCCTCGTCACCCTAGTCGCTGGAGATGAGGTTACAACCAGCGTCATCAGCTGTCGCGCGGCGCCTTCAGATCGCGCGTGCGAGAAGTCTGGGGGCCCCCTTGGGGCCATCGCTATTAGCGATAATCGACACTGTCGTAGCCGAGTTCCCCCCTCGAGCAGCACCTGGGAACCACACGTTCGCCAATTCGCCATAGCTCCTCCTCCTCCTCCGCCTCCTCCTCCTCCGCCTCCGCCTCCGCCTCCACCTCCACCTCCTCCTCCTCCTCCTCCTCCTCCTCCTCCTCCTCCTCCTCCTCCTCCTCCTCCCTCCTCCTCCTCCCCCTCCTCCTCCCTCCTCCTCCTCCTCCTTCTCCTCCTTTTCCTCCTCCTCCTGCCCCTCCTCCTGCTTTTCTCCTCCTCCTCTTCCTCCTCCTCGTCCTCCTCCTGCTCCATTCCTGTTACTTATGAACTAGTTCTCCCTGTCACACCCCGAGGCCAGTTTTTAGGGCGGCCGGGTGTTTCGCCTGAGATCCCTCGCCATTGCTGATTCTGATGCTTAAAATTGACCACATGTCATAAATGGAGGGCGGGTGGTTTTCAAAATTTGGCTCTCGCCATAGCGCCGCGCACATACGTTTTAAAGACCTGCAAGAGCTTCACAGATGGAGGGCGGGTGGTTTTCAAAATGTGGCTATCGCCTTAGCGCCACGCACATTCGTTCTAAATGTTTAGCAGAGCTTCACGGATTGAGGGCAATCCGTTTTCAAAATGTAGTTCCCGCCTTAACGCCGCGCACATTCGTTTTACTTTGCAAGAGCTTCACGGATTGAGGGCGGTTCTTTTTCAAAAGGTGGTTCTCGCTTTGGCGCCGTGCACACTCGTGTGTAACATTTGCAACAGTTTCACGGAATCCCATGATCAACGTACCCGAAATTGCGTTTTGGAAGGATTCAGGATTATGCAGGCGCAACAGTTACGTTGATTCGCGGTGTTGGTGTCCCAAGAATGTCGTTCTGGCACGGTTCCGGTTCGTCAATACGCAACAGTCAGGTTGACCCATGGCGGTGGAATCCCGAGAGCAATGTTTGGGCATGTTTCAGGGTCTTCAAACAGTCGTCTTTCAACGAGGCAGTTCCCTCAATGGAAAGGACCGTTGTAGGGGCTGATGAAGAGGGAGCTTGGAGGAAGGGTTGATTCCAACATCGTTGATGACTCTTGGGTTTACACTTGTCCTCCTCCTCCTGCGTCTCCTCCTCTTCCTCCTCATCCTCCTCCTACGGTCCTCCTCCTACTCTCCTCCTTCTCCTCCTCCTCCTCCTCCTTATCCTCCTCTTCCTCCTCCTCCTCCTCCTCCTTCTCCTCCTCCTCCTCCTCCTCATCCTCCTCTTCCTCCTCCTCCTCCTCCTCCTCCTCCTTCTCCTCCTCCTCCTCCTCTTCCTCCCCCCCTTCTTCTTCCCAGGGATCTCTGGGGGCGTCCGGCGGGCCCCCAGCGGTTTCCAGACGTCGATTCCCTATACTGTCCCTCCTCCTTCCCAGAGTTCCCAGGCCTCCAGCGAGCCCCAGGAGGTCTCCAAGTATCCAGAGGCCCCCGGAGGCTTCCGGACGCCTCCGGAGCGTCGAAAAACGCTTGAGAGTTTCAAGCACATTTGATCATCGATCCTCATTCTCCTCTTCTTCCTCCCCTTCCTCCTCCTCGTCCTCCTCTTCCTTTTACCCTTGTCCGCTGGAGGAAAGGTATGCACTCAGCGTCGTCAGCTGCGGTACGGCGCCGTCGGATCGCGTGCGCGAGGAGTCTCGGGGCCTTGGTAGGACCATCTCAACATAGTATTTCCCGACATTGTCGCAGCCGAGTTCTCCCAAATTGTCCTCCTCTCCCTCCCACTCCATTCAGCCACTGGTAACCACTCGTTTGCCAGAGCGCCATACCACCTCCACCTCATCATCCTCCTCATCCGCCTCCTCCTCCTCCTCGTCCTCAGCCTCTTCATCCTCCTACTCCTCCTCCTCCTCCTCGTCCTCCCCCTCCTCCTCCTCCTCCTCCTCCTCCTGCCCCTCCTCCTGCTTTTCTCCTCCTCCTCTTCCTCCTCCTCGTCCTCCTCCTTCTCCATTCCTGTTACTTATGAACTAGTTCTCCCTGTCACACCCCGAGGCCAGTTTTTAGGGCGGCCGGGTGTTTCGCCTGAGATCCCTCGCCATTGCTGATTCTGATGCTTAAAATTGACCACATGTCATAAATGGAGGGCGGGTGGTTTTCAAAATTTGGCTCTCGCCATAGCGCCGCGCACATACGTTTTAAAGACCTGCAAGAGCTTCACAGATGGAGGGCGGGTGGTTTTCAAAATGTGGCTATCGCCTTAGCGCCACGCACATTCGTTCTAAATGTTTAGCAGAGCTTCACGGATTGAGGGCAATCCGTTTTCAAAATGTAGTTCCCGCCTTAACGCCGCGCACATTCGTTTTACTTTGCAAGAGCTTCACGGATTGAGGGCGGTTCTTTTTCAAAAGGTGGTTCTCGCTTTGGCGCCGTGCACATTCGTGTGTAACATTTGCAACAGTTTCACGGAATCCCATGATCAACGTACCCGAAATTGCGTTTTGGAAGGATTCAGGATTATGCAGGCGCAACAGTTACGTTGATTCGCGGTGTTGGTGTCCCAAGAATGTCGTTCTGGCACGATTCCGGTTCGTCAATACGCAACAGTCAGGTTGACCCATGGCGGTGGAATCCCGAGAACAATGTTTGGGCATGTTTCAGGGTCTTCAAACAGTCGTCTTTCAACGAGGCAGTTCCCTCAATGGAAAGGACCGTTGTAGGGGCTGATGAAGAGGGAGCTTGGAGGAAGGGTTGATTCCAACATCGTTGATGACTCTTGGGTTTACACTTGTCCTCCTCCTCCTGCGTCTCCTCCTCTTCCTCCTCATCCTCCTCCTACGGTCCTCCTCCTACTCTCCTCCTTCTCCTCCTCCTCCTCCTCCTTATCCTCCTCTTCCTCCTCCTCCTCCTCCTCCTTCTCCTCCTCCTCCTCCTCCTCATCCTCCTCTTCCTCCTCCTCCTCCTCCTCCTCCTCCTTCTCCTCCTCCTCCTCCTCTTCCTTCCCCCCTTCTTCTTCCCAGGGATCTCTGGGGGCGTCCGGCGGGCCCCCAGCGGTTTCCAGACGTCGATTCCCTATACTGTCCCTCCTCCTTCCCAGAGTTCCCAGGCCTCCAGCGAGCCCCAGGAGGTCTCCAAGTATCCAGAGGCCCCCGGAGGCTTCTGGACGCCTCCGGAGCGTCGAAAAACGCTTGAGAGTTTCAAGCACATTTGATCATCGATCCTCATTCTCCTCTTCTTCCTCCCCTTCCTCCTCCTCGTCCTCCTCTTCCTTTTACCCTTGTCCGCTGGAGGAAAGGTATGCACTCAGCGTCGTCAGCTGCGGTACGGCGCCGTTGGATCGCGTGCGCGAGGAGTCTCGGGGCCTTGGTAGGACCATCTCAACATAGTATTTCCCGACATTGTCGCAGCCGAGTTCTCCCAAATTGTCCTCCTCTCCCTCCCACTCCATTCAGCCACTGGTAACCACTCGTTTGCCAGAGCGCCATACCACCTCCACCTCATCATCCTCCTCATCCGCCTCCTCCTCCTCGTCCTCAGCCTCTTCATCCTCCTACTCCTCCTCCTCCTCCTCGTCCTCCCCCTCCTCCTCCTCCTCCTCCTCCTCCTCCTCCTCCTCCTTCTCCTCATCCTCCTCCTCCTCCTCCTCCTCCTCC